>SRSE01000513.1:0-41300 GCA_005024645.1 Planiliza haematocheilus
AATTTGGGAAGCTTTTTGTACTTCACGAGGAATACAGAGGAAAAGCGAAAATGGTTCCTGCTCTGACGCTCGGAAGCAATATGAGGAGAAGGAAGACTGACCACGGATCCTTTACTGTCACAGAGACCGAGCTAAATCGGTCTGCGTGTATCGGAGAGCTGGTCTGTTTTAGAGGCTCTGCTGGGATTCCTTCAGCAAGCTAGAGGGGGCAGCCCTCCTTTCCTTAGACGGTATTTTTAGAATCAGACTGGCCTGGGGGGACCCTAACTCAGCATACATGCAACAAGATGAGAGAGAGAGGCTGTGCTCGCGCTGCTCCAGCAGAGGTGGCATCTCACAGTTAGGTGGTGGATGCAGGCCTGTGGGTGTATATCTGAGGCACACAATGGTTTCTAATGTTTCAGCGATGGTTTTAGTATTATTCTATAAAACACAGCCTCTGTGTCACCCTTCAGTTTCATTTTGTAGAAGCCTTTACTTGGTTGTCCTGAAGACTGACTATTTACTTACTATTTGTTAAGTAAATAAAGTGTGTCAGGGTTTCTACCTTCTTCCACAGGCGTCCCTTTTCTCATTTGTACCACTGACATGGTTCAGACATGTTGAAAGTCGCTGGGAATGATTGACGATCTCAAACACATGACAGGCTGTTATTACCTTGTCTGCCGTGTCTTTTTGATCTGCACCCCGTGACTGGCTTACTTTAATTTCCAAGTCAAATAAGCCATTATTATTTGATAACAGGAAACCATAATTTTGCAGTCGCATCCCTGTACTGAGTCAGCCCTTTGGAAGTTGATTTACTGCGCATCAAAAGGCGCAGACGGAAATAAATGGGAGCGATCAATGCGGCTGTAATTACATAATGGATATTGTTTCGTCTTGAGGAACATTATACTACTTCATGTCAATAAAGGCGCAGTAACCCTCTCTTGTTACCCTCATTGCAGTGATGAACAATAAACTAAGATACCGAAAGCAGAGACTCCGTATAGGAGCAGATGCTTCATTGTGTCTGTGAAGTTTTTCAGGTTTGTAGGAATGCCTTTGTGACACACCTGTGTTGGAAACAACTGCCCCTTAACTTTACATGCTACCTTTAGCTGGGTGGAGCCACTGCAATCTGGTCATGCATTGCTTCTTATCTCTCCAAGCACTGGGTGAAGGAAGGATAAATGTAGGCTTTGTACGCTCCAGGACTCCAGCCAGGCTGTGAAAAGCACAGAAAGAAAGAAAACTTAAATGTTCCTACTTCTTTTTTTTTACCTCTTTTGCAACAAATTTAGAGCTTTGCAAAAGTGAGACCTGATTTATTATGTAGCGTCTAAGATTTATTTTGTAGAATTTATGCCTTTTAAATATTGGATCTTGACAGTTTTGGGGTAGTTTGTCTTCTATTTATCCATCGATTGAATGTCATGATGAAACAAAGCTGTACTAAACTGAAGCAGTCGATATCGCTTGACCGTGTTGGTCGCGTGTAGTGCGGTGACGCGTGTACACCTTGTAGCTAGAGTAAATTTAAAGTCTTGTCCAAAGTCAGAGGGTTGGACCCACAGTTTTTAAAAGCGAAGCTGAGGTAGTCTCAGATAACTTTGACTTTGTGCACTCCCTTTAAAACATTAAAGCAAACTTGGACCACTTGCAAAAAAAATACAGCAGATAGAATTAGCAGACATCACCCATAGCACCGATGTCCTGATGTTGGCTCACCATACATCATGGGACATGTTTGTTTTGTCCTGGCTCCCAGGCTAATTTCACTGATCGAGTTTGGAATACCTCTTACTTGGCATCCAGTAGTGTTTACGACATGACGGACCGATCAAAGCTGGATGGTGCTGACCGTGGTTAAGGACCTAATTCGAAACCAGCTCTGTCACAAGATAGCAAGCTAAGTATTGATCTCCTGATGTATGACCTGAGCGGGGCAAGACCTTAATTTCCAATATCAACATGGGACATCTATATGAAATTAGCCTGCCTGGAAATAAACAAAATTGATTCAGGTGGTTGGCTCCTCGTTTATGGAGACGTATCGGCGGGTGGGGGTAGTCTTTGTCATCGCTGAGGCTTGTCTATTCACAAAAAGGTTGAAAATCATCAAATAAAAAAAAAAAACCTTTTTAGAATTGTAAAATAATATAAAAATGGGGTAATATTTCTTTTGCACTCGGAAAAGCCCGTATTTTTTGTATATTGGCAACTCAAAAATTGTTCCGCTTGGTCGTGGGCCCACCGTTTCCTCCTCTTCTCGCCCAGTATTTTAATATGATACTAATATAACTGTCTTTTAATACCAGCTTCAAGCAATGACTACTCCTTATCAATCAGACTCTGAACCATGCAGATCTAATTGAGTTACCATCAGTATGTTTCAGCTATCTTTTTAAAGGTACTCTCGAACTCTGGCACCGAAACACTGCAGGCCTGTCTGTTTGCCAGGGCGAGGTGTACTTGAAATATTGAATTTCCTTCCCGTTTTCACTATGCAAGCATGTGGGATTGCGAATTTAGCCGATTCACTGGAAAATGTAGTGTCTCCTTTACAGCGTCAAGCAGCAGCAGGTAGTTATGTCATCAAAGCAGAGCGTACTCCTAAAATACACGACTAATAATAATTCTCTGGCGCTTGTTTTGTTCCGTGTCCACCAGTCCTTTCACAGATGTAGTCACCACCAACCTCAAACTGAAGAACCCTTCTGACAGAGAGTGTGTTTCAAAGTGAAGACGACGGCGCCGCGCAGGTACTGTGTACGGCCAAACAGCGGCGTCATCGATGCCGGAGCAGCTGTCATCATCTCTGGTAAGACTTTTATTTGTTATCCGTTTTTCCAGATTTAGCTCAGAAAATGTTGGTGCTGATGGAAAGTGGGTCAGAAGGATGTAGCACAGTTTGATGCAAGTCATCCAACCTCATTCTAAGGTGCGAAAGACTCAAGCTGTGAGTTTCATTCGCACAGTCCATGTCCACTTGTGGCCAGAGTGTGTTTAATATACTGTGGACAAACAGACCTGTAACACAGGTTAGAGAGTGTTGCTGAAACTAGCAAACGCTGTATTGGTTTGGTAAATGTTGCGTCTGGACTCCGACATTCAACGTTTTAGTTTAACCCTCTGGAGTCGACGGACACGCCGGCGCGTCCAAATCACACGACCTGTTTAAGACGATGTAGCAGCAGGACGAAGTCTCACTGCGACTCTGTTTCAATGTGTACAGAAAGTGCTAATTTCAAACTATATACTAGTTTTAAATTCTGTTGATGGGCCAAGTAAAACTGATATACGACATGCTTGTTCCTGAATATTGTCATCGTGTTGGTGCGTGTTTAGTGCAGGAGGATAAGGCGAAACGGAAAATGTAGCAAGCGGAGATCGCTAGCCGGCTTCAGGTGATCGAAAGCAAAAAAACTAAAAACAAAACATGGAACCCTCTTTCCTATTGGTGGAAAAATGCATCACGTCAGCCAAATTATATGGTAACGGTTGCTAAGGAAGAGGGAACATTTGTGGGAGTGACGCTATATACGATCTATGGAGTCACGACGCTGAAGAGAGAGAAATGAGATTTGAGACATTTGTGACCTTACGTATTTACTTACCTTACTTATAAGACATTACTTATTGTGACGCCTGATAGTTTTGCAAATGGTTGTAAATAGTTTCAAAAAACGCCTGATGCATTTCCTGCATTTCAATGTAAATAGCTGAATTTTTATATAAGCTTTTGAAATTTACACTTTTAGATTTGCATTCTTAACTTATAAAAATGGTTCGTTAAATATGTTTGTGGTTTTCACAGTGAAAAATCTGTTTTTTTTTCCTTCTCTGATCTTATGTTTTTAGTGTGGTTTTAGGTCCACTGTGTTAATACAGTATGTCAGAATGAAATAACAACTGTAAAATCACATATGTGAGGTTGTGCTGAAAAGAATGATACCCAACACGGCAAGGTAAACTGTTTTTAAGATGAAATATAAAGGTAAAACCAAAAGTAGTAAAAAAATGGCCAATTATATTATAGACCTCAGAGGGTTAAACGGATACTAGTGGCTGTAACCCAAGGCTAAGGTAGCATGCTGCCAAGAGACGGTACATGTTTTGGAAATGTATATAATATCTAAGCAGTAAAACATTTAAATGGGCATTTATCTTGATTGAATGCTGAACACAAGCATCAGCATGTCCTTTGCTCAATGATTTGCCACTGCATCCGTTATTTCTTTATATAGCTTTGATGTTTTGTCTGTCATTTTGACTGACACGGTCATAAAAATCCCACCATAACCCATTTTTACCCGTCGCTTAATGATAACAATGACATATTCAATAGCATTTACTTTTCATTTTTAATTAATATTCAGCAGCGGTGGAAAAAAGATGCGGCTCATATAAGTGGCCATCGAAGACGACTCGAGTATCATAAATCTAGAGTCTGTTTAACTGGCTCAGTTGAGTCCTACCGCATTTGATTGATATAAACGGCACCATCCAAACATCTTACATCTCACTCGGCAGAGAAACAAAACGTACTACCCGACTTGACCAGCAAACAATACGCAGAGAAACGGTAACTTAACAGAATCATAACCACTGCTCGTGGATCCCTGCTTAACTGAGAGACAGCAGCCTCTCACTCGGCTGGCAGATAAACGAAACAACTCTTAACCGACTCTTACACTACTAATCAAGAGAGACAAGAGACAACATCCGTCTGACTCTTGTCTGACTTAAAATAACCTAAATGTTGCCAAACTGGTGACGTGACCTTTCCCTTTTTTTATCTACAATTTCCTCTCACGCCATTGCACAGATATTCGCCGTTAACTCAACACCGTTCTTTTTTTAAGCTAACCCGGCTTAGCTGGGCCGTGATAGGTCGAGAGGCTAAAGCCCTTCCTCTGCCTACATCCCCCAGAATGACTTGCAGGTCTGGCTCTGGGTTTTCTTATTTTTCTCTAACGGAGTTCAAGTGAAATTATTGAACGTATTTTCTGTTGATATCAATCACCTTATGGTTTTATCGCCCAGCTCTAGTTTTAATAGAACATGTTATATAAAACTTTAGTGTGAAAGAAGCAATATTAATGAACGGCCTTAAAATAAACTTTTATTTCCATCATGTTAATTTCAGTAACGCCGTGTTCTGAGTAGTTTTTCACTGATTTTTATGTCCGTATAAAACAATGGGTGCAGTATCCCCCCTAAGTAAACAATTACACTGGTAAAGTCTGTTGGCTAAATTAAATTAGGAAAATGGGTAATTGTCTTCTTGATAATGGACAGGAGATTAACCAGGTTAAATAAAAACAAATTGTGTTCATCATTGCACAAGGAACGTATTAATGTTTTGTTTGCCTCCTTTCCTTCACAGTCATGCTACAGCCCTTTGACTATGACCCCAACGAGAAAAGTAAACACAAATTCATGGTGCAGACGATTTTTGCCCCGTCACATGTTTCCGACATGGATGCGTTGGTGAGTGAATTTAAAGAAATACATTCTTTGAAAAGTTTTGTGCCAAAAACACTGATGCGGTTCCAGTTATAGAGTTGACTTGTGACTGATTTTAGGTGTGTGTGTGTGGAGCGTAAATACGAATCAGTCTATATCTGTATCAATGAACACGACTGTTGCTGCAAGTTTGATTTCATTATATATAAAGTGCATTTCTTTAAACCACACAGCTTAAAAATGTCAACATTTTTTTATTGGCACAGAGACACAGCTTACTTCTTGTAGCTCTGAATACTCAATGTAAGCTTAATTTAATATAATGTTAAATAAAGTGTATAATCCTGTTTTCAGATGAACTTTTTCTATTGAAATCATCTGGTTAAAACTGTTTAAATTAGACAAACAGTTGTGTTTGGACAAATGACCTACAGCTTTACTGTTTGACCTACAGGACTCATTGATATTTCCCAGTAGAGACGTCTACCATTACTTTTAGTTATATTTATTTATGTTTACAGCTTAATTTAGGTTTAAAAAAAAAAAAACCTAAAGTCAGTCACTGAGACAGGGTCACGGCCGTTCTGCCTTGAGTTACTTTCCATGCAAGGCCATCGAAGCTAAACCTTAAACACACTGAGATGTGTTCTCCAGTTGTCCACCAGAGGACAGCAAAGGCCCGGTCAGCCAGTAAAACATACCATTCATGAACTGGCTTGTCTTGAAAGTGTCTTAAAATTCAGGAAGTGGAGCGAACAAAGGTCTGACTGGAATCAGTCCACTAGTTTATCAGATGCATTTCTTCTAGCCACGTTTCCCCAAATCTGTTTTAAGCCGCTGTCTTTTAACAGGTTGTAATGTTTACACAATGAAAAGGCAGTTATGTGCTTCATGAGCACTTTTAAGAGTTTGGGAGGGGACTACATATATTGTCACTCTAAAAACACTAACCTAACATCTATGGGGAAAAGGTAGACATGTGAAAGTTTGAGGCTATTTTATGATGGAAGTTGAGACGAAGCTTGAAGCTGCCTGTGTTTATTTAATGTCTATAGATTCAAGGCTGCATGTAGATGCTGTGAAGCAGTTTAAAGAGAGTGTGTGTGTGTGTGTGTGTGTGTGTGTGGATGGAGTCCAGCTGCTAGCAGTTTGAGTTGATGAATAACATGCCCATTTTTCATCTCCACCAGTGGAAAGATGCAAAACCCGATGATCTCATGGATTCCAAGCTGAGATGTGTCTTCGAGCTGCCTTCTGAAAACGATAAAGTGGTAAGAACTGCTGCTGTGCATTAAAAACAGCCACGTTATGAATAATCATAACCTGGAGTTTTGTTGATTAAAGACGTATGTTTAAAGCTGAACTTTGAGAACTGACAGAAAACCTTTGACTCTGTAGAAGTAGATTTCCAAGACTCGCCTAAAATACTTTTGTCATGTGCTATGAAGTCACTTCTGCAAATGGTCTGCAGGAGGACAGAGAATCTCCTCACTGTCATGTAAGTGGCTCATGCAGCAGCTCCAGGTGTTTCAAAGGGCGACGCACAACAGTCGAGGCTTTCAGAGCTCACAGAAACAGTAATTGTGTTACAGTAGGACGACTGAGCGGCTCCACAGTTAAACGCCAACCCGTTTCATTCCATCTTCATACCATGCTGCTTAAATTAAGATCAGTGTGAAACACGTAAGCCACACTGATGTTGTCGTTCTCTTATCGTTGGACGCAGTATTATCTAGCGTGCATCTGGTTGTTGTGGAGCTGCTGGTCGTCGCCTTTCTGCATTTTGCATTTTAGCTGCTAACTTCACCTATGGTGCCCACATCCAGCGCGAGAGCGATGGTGTGAATTACAAGTGCAGCTGCTGTGAAACTTTTTCAAGGTGAGAAATGACTTGAAACATGTGGGTATGGAGTAAACAACTGAAATGAGTGTTGAGTAGTAGACTGTGCCAAACACACTCCATAAACAACATCGCAGCTTGTGTGTGCTGAACCACCCTGAGACGAGTTCAAGCATTGGCACCCAAATATCCCACAAGGATGGAGGAGTACTTCATAAACAAAGATGCAAAGATGGGATTTAGTGCATGGCTGTTGTGTTGGTTTACACTTAATTAAGTGGTAAGTCAGTGAACACTGGAGACCTCTATAAATGAGGCCCCCCCAAACAGCATTAGCGTCTGGCCATGGACCCTCTTTGCAAACCTACAGACAATATTATAAAATATGTAAAGAAACATCAACTTTTAGAGTTTTTTCTTACTTTTACTCGCTATATAATATAATGATTAAAAATAATTGGATTATATTTTTTTATTTTTGCAGTTTTTGTTTTGTTATCTTCCCTTCAGTCACCTAAGGCCCCCCTAGCGCCCCCCGGGCAGCCCCCACTTTGAAAACCACTGCTTTAGGCCCCGTCCACACGTATCAAAGCGATCTTTTCCCCCTGGCATCGTTTCAAGAATATCTGCGTCCACACGGATCCGTCTCAACTCAACTTAAAACGCTACTTTGTACTTCAGGCCTATAGGTGGCGCTGTTTCAGTTTCGGGAATTCACCAAAAACTGAGATGAAGAGGCGGAGCTGTGGATGTAAAATGTTGTGGTTGTCAGCGTGGTGGCACAGGAGCATGATATTTTAGCCCTAGTAACCATAATAGGCTCAATATCTTCTCCAGCAGGAACACGAGCATGTAGTCCACCATTGTTGTTGATGTTGTTATGAGACGTCTAAGAGGTGGAAGGCTGCTCCAGGGGTGTGGCCATGACATCATCGAAACGTGCATTTTCCCCGTCCACACGAAAACTCAAGAGCTGCGTGTGAACGATCCAAAACGATGCAAAACATCTGCGTTTAAACCAAAAAGCGTCTCCGTGTGGACGGGACCTTAGAGTAATCAGGCTTAGGTGAAAATGCCACCAGCTCCATCTGCATTTATCTTATGTTTAACGGCCACGGTGTGGATATGTCGTCTGCTGAATCAGCACAGTATCTACTCTGCTTTGGTACGTGCAGCATGCATGTAAGGTGTAACGTGATATGTGTGGAGGTTTAAAGGATGAGGGTGTAGTGTTGAGGAGGAGCTGGACTCAAATGTCAGCAGATTGACTGATTGGGGTGTACGTCAACAGTTATTATTGGAGTCAGACAACTCCAGAGTAGATATGAGTACATTAATGTTACATGACAAGTAAGTCTTCAGCTGTAACACGTCATCTGTTGTTCGTTGCATCCTGCTTGCAGATTGTTGTCAGACTTTTAAAACCAGAAATGCCTTTCAGTACCAGTCCTTTCAAAAAGAAATCTGCCTCAGTCAGGTCCTTGTGGTCTATTTATTGTCTTGTTTATCTCTTCTTCAGTCAGATGGCTCTTGATCTTTTTTTTTTTTTTCCAGTTGCACATGATTTTAATTTGGCAAATATGTTGCATGGCTGCTTATGTTTAAACCATGTTTTAAATTAAATGAAAGGAATGAAGAGGAGAGGGGGGCAAAAGGATTAAAAACATGTTTGTATTTCTCAGGGTAAGAATTCGAGAAATATAATTTTGTTACTGGTACAGAAATGTGATTACTGTATTGAAAATGATGCTTTTATCCTTTTCTAAGGTGCTTAAATTAATAACGTATGAAGACAGATGTCCATTTGATGACCTCATTTACAGCCACACATGCACTTATCTTAGAAAACCAATAATGACACTGTTGAATGTGTTTCTGTCCTGGTCCTGTTGGTTTATGACGGGACGTCCACTTGTTCTATGGTTACAAAGTTTGGTCCACATATATCTGGGGCCTGAACAGGCCTCTATAAACGCTCGCTTTGGGTTGTGGCTATGATCATAACATCATATCCTGCCCTTTTATTGATTGTCAGCGTTCATCTACAGTACAGTAGTTGTATTTCTATAATGCAGCCCTCTGTTTCTCCATGTCGTCATGCTGTCTGTCCCACAAAACAAAGCCACATCAAGCCTGACTTCTGTTTCCTCCCTGGTCTCTTTGATCTGCCGCTGTGAGCTTCTGGGCCTCGGACAAGGCCGCCTTTCTTTGGCAGCGGCACGTTTCTCCCGGTCTAGAGGCCAGCCTCCCCGCTTAGCTTAGCTCGGTCACGATTTCACCTCCGCCGTTTTCTTCCGCTCCTTGTCAGAATGACGTGGAGGCGACCAAGACGCCCCTGGTGATGAACTCCATGAAGATCGAGCCGACGCCCCCCTCCATGCCCGCCGCTGCCTCGCAGGACGACACGGATATGAAGAAGGTGCAGGAGAAGTGCAAGAGGCTGCAAGCCGAGATGAACAAGCTGACTGAGGAGAACCGACAATTAAAGGTTAGACCTGCTGATTCATTTCACGTTAAAGATTTCTTTTTCCCCCCAAAGCAACTAAACTATGTCCAGCACAAAAGCATGCAAGGCAACAAGTGACACTTTACTGGTATGCTGAATAATCTAGAGAGAAATCATCATTAATCATCCTCAAGCTTCCAAAATCTGATTAAAATCCACAGACTGTCTCTTTCTTCTTCAGATAGTAATTATAGCAGAATAAAACGCGCCCTCTAAACCATATTTTATTCTTTTTTTAAATGAGTCTGACCTCCTTTTAAAGCAAACCAGCAAATAATCAATGGAAAGAAGCAAATAAGGAAACACTAGATCACCACAACCACCACACAGCTGACTCTTTGACCCGAGTGTTACTAAAAATAAATGCAAACAGGAAAAAAGTCGCCAACCATGCCAAATAAATCCGGGCATAAAATCGGATAAAGACCTTTGGCTGCACATGAGTTGGTAGCTCAGCGTTCTTCACCATCCTTTTGCACTTCTTCTGAATTTCATGCATACCTGAAGGAAGGACGGAATAATGTGATTACACAGACGTTTGGACACAGTAGGAGCATTCAGGAGGAGGCTTTTGGTGTTTTGTTTTGTTTTTTTCATGTCCTTCTGCTTATTGAATCTTTTAAATGCTCACGTAGCCCAGTTAGGTTTGTTAGTGTCTTCAGAGAGACATTAAGCTTCAAGGAACTTCTTAATCCAGCGTAGAAAGGCACCATTCACTTGTCTCAGGCCACCTGGGACAACTTCAGCACCCTGGATCTCTGGATGCTGAATGGCGATTCATATATAATATATATAATGTTTAGCAAATTTCAGGTTTATATCTGGATCGGTTAGTCTGGCTTCTAGCAAAGTAAACACAAACGGGAGCAAATCTAAGCTCAGACAGTGGATATAATAAGAAAGGTAACCCTCCTCCACCACCTCCTTCACCAATATTTTGTTATCTTACACTAGTGCTATTCCCCGTTGAGTCTAGAGTTAAGTGTTATCATCATCCAGGGTCTGTAGACTGACCTACAGACCCCAGATGATGTCTTCTGACCTGGATAATGTTTGCTATGGCTCGTCCACAATCTCAGAATCGGAAAAATATTCAGACACGTTACAAAAAAAAAAAACTAGCAGTAGCAAACTACAAGCGCTGCTCAGAGATGACATCGTCCAGGTCAGAAGACATCATCGGACATATGTAGGTCAATCTACAGACCTCCAATGATGGTAACAGGTAACTCTGGACTCAACGGGGAATAGCACTAACATACGGTAACAAAATATTTGTTGTTTTGCAGCAGATAATGTGTTATTTAGAGGCTACGATCACTCTCACTAGATGGATATACGCTGATCTAAATATTTCCTGAACATGTGCAAATGAAACAAAAGTGATGAGTAAACGATGGTATTTTATGCCAGAAATAAGGTCTAGGTTGTAAAAAAACAGTAGGTCCCCTTTAACAAACGTGTACCTGCGAATAAGCCAAAATCTAACAATAATGCCAACAAAAACCTGGACCTGGATGTTTTTCTAGCTTGTTTAATTAAAAGTCTGATCATTTAAGTTTGTTAGTTAAATGCTTGGTTAGACACATTACAGTCCAGTTAAATGTTCCTTTTTAATCCTTGCAAACATTCTTGTCCTATATTCATCACTTCAAACAGCGTCTAAAAGCATTTCCTTCATCTCCCCTCCTCTTCTTTTTTCTCTCCTCCTACAGGACGAAGGAATGAGAATGAGAAAGATGCCCCGCTCGGACCACATGACATCAAACTCAACCAGCGTCCTCGGCCGAGAAGCCAGCACCGCCTCCCTGCCCTCCCTCCTCGTCGTCATAGCAGCCATCTTCATTGGATTTTTCTTAGGGAAGTTCATCTTGTAGACTGGGAGATGCATGCCAGCCGTGTACCCCTCCTCCTCCTCCTCCTCCTCCCCCCGGCCTCCCCCGCCGCCACCGCCTCCCCGCTCTGGAATCTCAAAAGGCCTGGAAAAAAAAAAAGAAAACCCCCCGAGAAGTCTTTCTGTTGACTTTGCCATATCATTGGTAGTGTGGCCTACAGTGAACACATCTGTACAGCATCATCTGAAGGCGTCGCCTTTTTACAATCTCACAGTTAAAACGCACAGAGTTACGTAAAGGAAGGCAACAAAAAGAAAAGCTCTTCTTCTTCTTCTTTGTTTTTTTGTTTTTTTTCCTTTGACGGCCGGATCATACCGTTTAATGTGGTGGGACAATGAAAGTTACTATCAGTCAACATGGAAGGTGCACCTAGAGTTGAAACAAGAAGCAGTGAATATATATATATATATATATATTTATATATATTAAAGAATAACAAGATTAGATGATTCCTCAATCTCTCTCTTCTTTCTCTCAATCTCTCTGTTGTTTTTAATAGGAATTGAATGGAATGTTAGGTGTCTTGTAAATGTTGTTTTAATCCTTTTAAACAAAACAAAAAAGGAAAGAACTTCCATCAAAAAGACGTTGCTACCTTGTTGCTGGATCGCCTCTGAAGTAAATCTGTTCACTTTGTAATTTCTACTTCTTGTGTTGGAATGTTCAGGCCCAGCTTGGGATTTAGGTGCCTCCTCCTTGTACATTTGTCCTTTCCCTTTCCTCACAACACCAATGCAGACTTTATATTATTATTATTATTAATTATTAATTATTATTATTAATTATTATTATTATAAAAAAGCATATATATATTCCTTCTGAGGCAAATATTGACTAAAATAAGGTTTCCATTCTTAAAATCCTGTCCCATGGTATTAAGCATTGAGAAAAAAAATAAAAATGGAAAATGTGGTTTTCATAGCCGTCCTTTTTCATGTGTCTCCCTCAAACGTTCATTACTCGATGCCACAAATCGACCATGCTGCGATTGCGAGCTAGTTTTTTTGTTTCTCCCCCCGTCAGTATTCCCGCCAAGGCTGCTTTTACTTCTTTATTATTTTTTTTATTTTGTACAAGGACGGCGAGCGCTCACGTGAGCAGCTACACGGCTAATAATCGTTGGTCAAGAGTCTCAGACATCTGCTTTGTTATGAGGTTAGCGTGGAGTCTGTCCTGTCTGCGCTGCAGTGGAAAGATGTTCTTTCACAAGCTTCATTTCACGTGGACTGAGCTGACCGGGTGAATCAAGATGAATATTAAATGTAGTTAGGAAGGGCCTCTTTTTCTTTTCTCCTGTGGTTCAAGCTTGGCTCAGAGTAGCCGCTGTCACTCAATGCTCATGTAGTTTTGGTGCATTACGGTAATCTGGATGACAGAACCTACGGATAAAACACAGAACCCTCATTTTTACGAGATGCTTTTTTTTCCCCCCCTTCTCCAAAAAAATCAAAACCTACAATTATTTTATTAAAGCGTGAAGTAATACGATTCCTAGCACGGAGTCCTGTAGGACGGCTTAGCGTGGGAACAGACCACTGAAATGTTTCCTACTTGGCCCAAAAGAGACGAAGAATTACATGTTAAACATTGTAGTTTATAGCGGGATACAATCTGAATTTCACATGATTTACCGTCTACTTAAAGCACCGGCAGCTACATGGGTCAGGCATAACATTATGACCACCTTCCTAATATTCTGTAGGCCTCCCTTGTGGCTTCTGAGGGTGTGCTGTGGTTTCTGGCAACCGCATGTTGTCCGTCCCACAGATACTTGATCAGTTTCTAGTGAATTTAGAGGCCAGGTCAACACCTTGTGCTGTTCTTCATGTGTTTTTTGTGTGTGCCTGTGTCACTGCTATGGGGTGGGGGTGCCTGGTCTGGTCTAGGTGGGTGCTACATGTCTAAGTAACATCCACATGAATGAATGCCAGGTCCAAAAGTTTCCCAGCAGAACATTGAGTTGTCACAAGATGGTCAATGTTGTTAACGTCTCCTGTCAGTGGTTATAATGTTGTGGCGGTTCTGTGTATGTCAGCTGGTAAACAGTGCGTTCTTAGCAGAGATTCTTTGATTCCTTGGTTGTGTCCTGTGATCTTTCTGGACAGATCACGTGGAACTAAAGCCCAGAAGTGTCGCAGCGTTTTTGAGAATAAATATTTTGGTGTTTAGTCTCAGATAAGTTTCCAGACGGAGACTGGACCCTAGGAAGCGGGATGCCCCCCAGGACGGCCGGGATGAGGGTGAAGATCACAAGACGAGGGTTGCGATCTCGACTTTGCGGGGAGGTGTTGATGAAAGAAAAGCAACAAAACTAAAACTGTGGAGGTGTGTAATCTATTTGTCCACTGGGGTTTCTGCTCTTTGTGGGAAAACATCAGCGCGCCTGTTCTTTGTGGGACCCTGAGCGTGCACACGTAAACCGTGGAGCAGAACCCTCTCTCATTTAAATGTGATCAGTACGAGGCTGCGTTTGGCCTTCAGCTGCTCCGTGGCCTCCAGCACCAGGACTGGTTGTCCTTGGCAGCTTCTATATACGGCTCCCTCCTACGTCAACTCAGCAAACCCATAAAAAAAATAAATAAATAAAAGAGCTGTTTTAAATTCTCCGTTGGGCACCATTAAAATCTGAGAAAGCAAATACGTTCCTTGCTTAATATTTAAGTATGCACAGTATGCAGCATCTGTGTGTGTTAAATAAAAACAACATTGCTGTTTAATCTTCTTCACATATCTTTAAAACAGGTTCTTTAGTTTGGGCACACAGGAATGATACGCTTTGGTCCGCGTACCACGTGGCCTGCTGGTCCACGATCCAGAGCGACACGTTGACCTTCAGATTAAAATCCACATCCGACCGGAGAACTGAGGATTTCTTTCACTGAGCCGCACACAAGGATCTTAATCCCACTGGAGGTATTTTGAATTTATTCCTCTCCCTCTCTCTCTCTCCAGAAACTACCTGAAGGAGCAATAAAAACTAAACGGTATTATTTTAATTTCGCAGACTCCCGACTAGAAGAGCAGCTGGAGCTCCGTGTGACTGACGGGTAAAGTGAACGACTGCAGTGTTTCATAATCGGAGACAGGCCTCAACTTTTTACCCAAGTTTACGAGTTATGCTGTTTGACAGGAGGAGTGAGGATTTTTTTTAGCTGCATCGTAATTTGTTCCCTAAGGATTATATACACCGACAAGGCATAACATTATGACCACCTTCCTAATATTGTTCAGGTCTCCCTTGTTGCCTCCAAAACAGTTGTGACTCATCAGAGAATGGACATGGGTCTTCTGATCAGTTTGGGATCTAGTGAATTTGGAGGACGGGTCAACACCTTGAACTGTTCTTCTTGTTTTTGTTTTTTTATTTGTTCCTAAACCATTTTTTATTTGTGTGTCTGCTGCCATTAAGGAGTGTCATTGCTATGGGGTGGGGGTGTCTGGTCTGGTCTAGGTGGGTGCTACATGTCTAAGTAACAGCCACATGAATGAATGTCAGGTCCAGAAGTTTCCCAGCAGAACATTGAATTGGCACAAGATGGTCAATGTTATTCACTTCTCCTGTCAGAGGTCATAATGTTGTGGCTGATCGGTGTATACCCTATAAATGTGGTTGCAGCTCGTCTTTATCAGTTAGCAAACATCAGCCTTTGATAAACTGATAAAGCCTTAGATTTCATCCTTCATCTTACAAACTTGCAAACGCAGGTGAAATATAATACAGGCTCTGCAATATTCAAACAGAGTTATTAAGAAGGATTTATCGTTTTGTCTGAAATGTGCTCACTGGCGTTGTTACGTTTAAGCCGACCTGGTAAGTGCATCCCGTAACATAACGAACTAAATGTCTGGAAGAGAAGCACTTAAAGGGGAATTACTTTTATAACCTGGATCTTATTTCTGGCACAAAATACGATCGTATCGATATTTAGATCTGTGTATATCCGTATAGTGGGAGTGAATGGGGCACCGAAACACAGCCTGTAAATAACACATCATCTGCCGTGAAACTAATTCACTTCACCAATGTTTTGTTATTGTAGCTAGTGCTATTCCCTGTTGAGTCCAGAGTTACCTGTTATCATCATCCGGGGTCTGTAGATTGACCTACTAACCTCTGACCTGGATGATGTCATATCTGAGCGCCGCGTGCACCCTCCACAGCTTGTTTACCTGTGATTTGTTACTGCTAGTTTTTTGCAACATGGCTGAATATTTTTCTGAGGTTGTGGACGTCCTTACTGTTTTGAGACAGAATATACGGATGAGGAGCTCGTTGCAAGGATACAGAGGCGCTGGTTTCGCTGCAGATGGTGGGTTATTTAGGGACTGCCTTTCGGTGCCCCATTCACTCCCATTATATAAATATACGCGGATCTGAATATTGTCCGAAAGACTCCAAATGACACCAAAGTCAAAAGAAAAAAAAAAAAGGTAGTTCCCCTTTAAACTGCAGATTAAGTTTATCTTTTATCTAACTCGAAAATGCCAAATATTCCTTCGTTTCAGTTTCTTAGTCATGAGGATTCACTGCTTTCCTTGGGTTTGTTTCATGTGTAGTAAACTGAAAACTCAACTTATATTCAAGTAAACCATAACGGCCATTTTCCTCCAGTCGTCTATACTTTAATCATCTGTAACAGGAGCTGGATCTCATTCATTCAGGCCAGTTTCACTGCTCACAGTAACCGTAGATCACTAAACCTTTAGAAATACCAACTGCACATTAAACAAGTTGACAGTGTAGATGAACTCCGTGATAGTTTTTATTTAAAGAGTTTTACAAAGTTTAAAGGTCGAGTGTCGACCCGTGACGACTGCAGCTGTCTGAGCAAAAAAAAAAAACCCTCTCTAGATACATGAAATATAATTACATGAAGATGTTTCAGAACAACAACGTGATGTTTATTCAGAAAAGAAAAGGAGGCCAATACCTGCTGTGGAGCTCACCGTCCTTTAGGTTATATTAAAAGAAAAAGCTTTAACTACAGTTCCCTTTTACTGTAAACAGCGACTCAAAGCGTATCTCCTCGAGACAGGGAGGTCATCGTCAAGAGCTTCTCTGGAGAACACGTTCACCAAATCGTGTCTTTTTCCACGTTGTAGGTGAATAACCTGTGTCAAACTCGTCGTCAGGTCTGTGTGGATATAAAGACGCGTTTGTGGAAACGCAGACGGCTCGGTCTTTGGTTCCACTCTAAAGTGCAGTTTCTGTGGTGCAGCAGTGTCGAGTCTTTGGTAGCGTCAGAGGTTCAGGGATTTGTTTTAATCCTCCTCCACACCAGAAGAAAACGGTAAAGTCTGCAGTTTCAACCAGCAGTCTCCATGCTGTCCTGTCCTGTCCTCTCTTAAGTTTGCCAGAAGAGGAGCAGGGCGACGACGAACGTGGCCAGAGCCGCCGCGACTCGTTGCCGGCCGCCTCTGTGCAGCCCTGAGCAGGCGTTGTGGTGCGTCCGAGGCCTGTCCCCGTCCTCCCCCTGCCTGTGATCGGACCGCTGGCTGCTCGACGAGCACTGGACCAGGGGCATCTGGTAGGAGGTGGCCCGCTTCTCCGGTCGGTCCGGGCTGGAGCCGTCGCTGGGGCGCTGGCCGTTGTAGAGCAGGTAGCGGCCGTGGGCGTCCTGCTCCATGCGGAAGAGCTCGTACTCCGTGTGGGGCAGCCGGATGCCCAGCGCCACGCAGCCGTTGGTCAGGGTGACGTCCTGCTCCACGCCGACCTGCCAGGACCCCTGAGCGCCGCACTCGTTTCCGTTGAAGACGTTGAGGAGGGAGGTGGTGGCCAGGTCCATGGGCGTCACTCTCATGTGGTTCACTAGAAAAGGAAGAAGGAAAGACCTGTTAGTAAAGTCTAGATGGGTAAATACACAACGTTAAAATCTTTACCTGTTCTTTTTGTGTAGGTTTGGATTTGTAGTGAGATCCATCAGACGTTTTCATGGATGACACTTCTTTTACAAACATTTTTATCTAAGTTTTGCCCTGATAATGTCACATTTCACAAACTACCCACATAACCGATCGATCCACTGGATAATTTTGTTCTTCTGGATAAGTTGGCTCCATTTTTAGTTTGCACAGCACTAGTTTTACTTGGTGACTTCTGGTAATTTGTAATAATAGCAATCCCGTGCAAATCGGCTGTAATGTAATGTCTGTAATTTGTAAAAATTAAAGAACTACACTACAAATGACCCATTTCTCGTAACACAGAGGTCCTGTAATAATCTTAATCCAACGAGAATCTCAAATTAGGGGATGAGATTTTACTCTTTCAAGACTTTTGTTTGCTTCGCTGCTTTTTTTCCTGCCTCTAGTCACTTAAGAATTATGAAGCTGTAAATAAAGTTTGGACGGATTAAATCATTAAATCAAGCATTAACGTGTTCATCTGCAAAACTAATCCCGTGCAAATAAGATCAATTTTGAAACTAAACTTGTATTTCAGTTGTACAGGATATTCTTACTCTGTGGATATTCCTTCCTTCCAGCTACCAGAACACGACTAACATCTTGGACATGAAGTCACACACAACGTCACACGTACACAAACCTGTAAAGAGTTTGTTCAAGTGACCGACGAACGTCATGCTTCAGACATTTTGACAGGCTTTTAATATGAGCAGTAAAACTACAAACTGACAAAACATTTGCAGATTGAGATAAAGATGAAAACATTTAGCCTAGCTAGCTTCAAGTCTGGAAACTAGGAGATTTTCTTACTTTGGACGGAGCGAGACCAACACTTCCTCCCTGTTTTACCAGTAACTATTATGACTCAGGGTTAAGATGTACAATATCTAAACGACTGACTGCTGTTAACTCCTGGTTTACAGGCCTGTATCATACATATCTCAAACTTATTAGTAACTACAAATATATAAAAATTAGAAGTTGATTGTTTTAACAACAGTAGCTCCAATCTTCCTTCACTGCTAATCTCGTTTCTGGACCTTTGGTATAATCAGAGGGATGAAGCTAGCTTTGCTCTGTCCAAAGATAACCTGAGGAGGAAGATTTGAGTCAGGAGTCACGAGCCTGAAGTCACCATTAACCCAATCCTATGAGTCCTTTGGCTGCTGCTAAGTACACAAGGCGAGTCAGTGGACTCACTGGAAACACAGACTCCGACTCGGCTTCACTCCAGTCACAAGTAAATAAGTTGAATATTGCAATAAACAAGTGATTAAACGCACTGGTCTTTGTTATGTGCCTGATATATTTCATGCACTGCTATATAAATGACATTTTGCATATTTAAATCTTCTAATTTGAACACTTTTTTTTTTTTTTTTTTTACATTTTTATTATTTATTTTTATTGTTTTATTTGTATTTTAACCTTATAAACATATTCAACTTCTCTAAAATGTGCTTTGACACTAGTTGTCTCTCCTCACATTAATTCAAGTAAGTTCACCTGAAGCTCTGATATTTCTATTTATATATTATTTAGAGATTACACTAAACATAAAATAAGCCAGGGGTGTCAAACATATGGCGCGTGGGCTGAAACTGGCCCTCCAGAGGGTCCAATCTGGCCCACAGGATGTTGCAAAAATTTAAGACTGGATTTTTTTTTCCACACTAGGGGGCGACATTGTTCAGAAATAAACTGTAGACAGTAGATTTACTGTTCTTAAAATATTTCAGATTGTTCCTAAAATGTTTTTATTTATTATATTATAATGTACGTGTAATAAAACAGAGGGAATAGTGTTTATTTATAGGTTATTGTGCTGTGGCCTGCTTCATTTACCTTTAAAGACAAAGTCCGTCCCACCCATGACACGGGTGGAATGAAGCCCTCGGCTGTAGCGTCCGCGGGCGTAGATGGTGAAGGTGGGGTGTTTGCAGACGGGGTCGGAGTAGTGGTAGTAGTGTCCCTCCCAGGTGTGGTTGTTGTCGTGGAAGACGAAGTGGCGGGTGAGGAAGAGGACCTCCGGGCGGACCTCGCAACGCTGGCTCACCCACTGGCCGTACAGGCCGACGCTCAGGTCGGTCCGCGGCGGCAGGATGGGCGGGTGGAACTCGTCAGAGCGGTAGATGATGCGGCAGGCGATGCAGCCGTGGTCGTGGTTCTGGAAATAAGAGAAACTATTGGTCAAGACGTAACATTGAACACTTTAAAGACGCCACGACAAAATCAACTAAACATATTCTGTAAAGTTTTTCCTGCAGTTACTACAAGCCCAAACATTCCTCAAAAGCGAACACATTGATTTATTTTTTTAACGGTATCATTTAAATTTGAGGAAAACAAATAATTAACAATTTGAAATGTTATATTTTTCAAGACTGACTACAAATTTAATACAATATTAACTACAGAGCAGCTAAGAGGTTCCAGCAGCTGCAGGGAACCAAAAACACAAATTTATTTATACATTATTTATCAACACAAAGCACAATCTTGTACTAGTGTTCTTTAAAGGTCTTCTGGTTGAGTGTTTGACCACTAGAGGCGCTATGGGGTCTTCTTTTCTGTACCATGCATTCAGACAGGGACACAACTGTGAGCGGAGCCCTGCAGACCTCCACGTTAAAATGTTCGACTTAACGGCAGGAATCAACACGTGTTGTCGTATGTTTAAATTATGCTGAATGAAGGGAGTGGACACTTTGAGTGAGATGTAGACACAAGTCCTGTCTGACTGGACACCACCCACCCGCCTTAGCTCCACCTCTTCCTCTATTTTGGCATTTTGAACTCGTCAGTGCCCTCTGCTGGGCAAACCATTTATCTACACCGATCAGCCACAACATTAAAACCACTTTTTTTCCTTTTCTCTCAATGTTTTTCATGTAAACGTTTGGTCTATTTTGTTTTGTTTTTGTTTTTTTACTCCATAAACCGTTACATTGGAAAACAACAACTTTTACTCCCCAAATTACTCTTGTACACCAACCAGCCACAACATTAAAACCACTGCCAGTAGACGTAAATAACATCAACCATCTTGTGACAATTCAGTGTTCTGCTGGGAAACTTTTGGACCTGGCATTCATTCATGTGGATGTTACTTAGACATGTAGCACCCACCTAGACCAGACCAGGCACCCCCACCCCATAGCAATGACACTCCTTGATGGCCCCAGCAGGATGCAACAGAAAAACTGTTTAGAAACAAGAACAGCATAAGGTGTTGACGTGGCCTCTAAATTAACTAGATCCCAAACTGATCTAGTATCTGTTGGATGATCCACAGAGGCCCCTCCCCTCAACTCATAGGACCCAAAGGCCCCCACTAGCAATATTCTGCTGCCAGACACCACAGGACACCCTCAGAAGGCCCATGTCCAACAGTTTTGGACACACAAGAGAGACCTACACAATATTAGAAGAAGGTCATAATGTTATGCCTGATCAATGTATGTTAATAGAGTCCATCTCTGTGCATTTCGTCCTCATGACTCACCATTGGCTCTTCTCTGATCAAATTGTAACACTTAACTAAAAATAGATTGTTTTTCCACTGCTATAAACCTCAGGAACATAAAAGCAGATTTATTCATGTGAGAAAATCTCAAAGTAGCAGAAAGTTAAGCTATGATGTCATAAATCAGCTGCTGAAGCTGTTTACAAACTTAACGCTGCCACTAAACATGAATGAAAGGCATGTTCCATGAGATGTGTCCACGCTGTGAACATTTTGATCCATCATCAGTAAAAAATTGTGTTATGAAATTCACATTTCACACAAACGGATAGCTGGCCGCCGTTCAGAGGTGAAAGTCTGAGGCCAGGCGAGGTCCCAGCGTTTTCCCGGCGATCGCATCCTTTCCCAGTAAAAGACAGATGTGTGGACGAACCGAAGCCACGACAGAGGAGAGCGAGCTTTCGTGCTTTTTCACAGACGTCACCGCGACGTGCACATTTCTCACACGAGCAGCGTGCGATCGCGGCGTTCACAGACGGGACAGCTGTGGCTCTCCCGACTAGAAATTTGAGGTTCCCGGGCGGACTCGGGGCTGGAAGCCTTCGTGCAGTATCCCACAAAACCTCTTCCAAACAAAAAAAACTCCTGAGAGGCGGCCGAGTTTCTGGGTCGAGGGTGGTCACCCTTCTTCCACTCGATCCCTCTTTTCCCAGACATTACTTTTGTGTGGGATTTATGGGGAGTTTAAAAACAGAAGAAGGGGGTAAAAGAAGGGAGGGAAAGTATCACTACATCCTGCAGATGAGATAATCCCAGTGCAGCTCCATAACTGAGTGAGTGAGAGGTTAATGGGACGACTGGAAGGGAGGCCTCGTGTGAACGCAGCGCTGTGTGTGAGAGCAGAGTGGATTTTAACGGCTGAGCACCTCGACACTTGTGCAGCAAGAAACAGAAATGAAATAAATACATTAAGTACATACACTGATCAGCCACAACAAGAAAACCACTGACCATCTTGCGACAATTCAATGTTCTGCTTTGAAACTTTAGGACCTGGCATTCATTCGATGTCACTCAGACATGTAGCACCCATCTATGGACGGCACTGAATCACGTGGACATATTTACTGACGGTGGCTAGATACGACACAACACCACCCACAGACTTTTCACCAGCTGCCACTGTATAAAGAGGTTAATTGGCTAGTTTGTAATCGGTTGCAGTCACCACAGCTCAGGCGTGCCCGAGGCGAGCGCTACACAGCCCGGTTATTGTTCAGCTACTTGCAGGTTGCAAATAAAAACTTTAACTGCTGCTGTGACACTGTTTCAAATAATGATCCAGACCGTGTTCATTGTATTTTTATTGGACGATCCTTCGACTGAGATCATTTTGCAGTTGAACCGCATAAAACTGAACTGGAAGGATGTTAGGTTTATTTGTTTGCTCTTACGGGTTGTGGCAATAATTTCATAGATGATATATATTGAAAGAATTTGAGGAAATCTGTTGGTTTAGAGAGAGATGAAGCTAGCCTGGACCAGAGTCTGCCACCGAGTTAGTAACTGAATTACTCCACTATAAAAGTAACTAGTTACCAGGGAAAGTAACTATTGCCATTATTACTTTATGTTTAAATAAGTCTAAGAATTACATTTTTTTCTGAGCGTAATGTACACTTCACGCGTACGTTCTTGCCTTTTACCTGGTATGAAGGGGTTAAAAAGCCTGACGCAGAGCAGCAAATTACAACATGCAAGGTTTGCAAACAAATAGTGCATAAAAAGGACAGTAACACCACTAATTTGTTCCACCACCTCAAACACAAGCACAAACCAGAATATGAAGAAAGACAGAAAATGAAAAGAAGCAGTGTCGACTTCATCCAAAGAGTCCGGTAAAAAACAGCTCAGATAAAACTTGCCGATGCATTTTAGTCAAAATGATTAGGCTGAATTGTGGTTTATTTATCGTAATTTTTATCGTTACTGTGATAAATACCAGAAATGATCTGGATACATTTTTTAGTCCATATCACCCATCCCTATTGAACACTACCCTGCTGCGTCTAATAATTAGACGTTAGTAACGCCGTTTATTTTAACGGCGTTATTCCCATCACTGGTCATGTATGGTTTTTCACAAGGAGTTTTTTCAAGGACCATCTAGTAATGGGGACGGGAGAATCAGATGTCCATGTCACAGCATTAGATTTTCTGGATCTAATCTATGAATTAGATCTAGTCAGAACTTACTTAGTACAATTGGTTTTTCCCAAGATTACAGAGTAAACACTGGATCTGAAGGGAGGACAATATGTTACAGGACCAAGTACATTACCCACCTCATTACCACATCTAACATCTAATCAATAGTTTTGGATCAATAAAGATGGAACACATCGGGCAAAGGTTGATGAAATTTCTGTTAAAGTTTCAGTCGCCATTGTTGAAAGTGAAGCAGGAAGTAGAAACAAAAAATTCAACCTGACTGGCGAAAAGGACACAGCGCTGACTAGTGTTTGGGTGGCGACGTTACAGAGTCAGCACACAAGTATAAATGGCTCGCACCAGTGTAGGCTACGTACATAGGTTACGGCATCCCGCAGAGGGAATTTCACTTCTTTATAGATGGTAATGAGGATTATACTGAACAAGCATGTACGTCGCATTAATAGTTGCGGACTGACCATCTTGACACAAATGTTGTTCTTCCCTTGTTATGTTTAAATCTGATTCCCGTCTCTCTCTCTGGATCTATGCAAACCTGGTTCAGAAAACTCTTTCAGCAAAGTGGAAAACATCCTGGAAATAAAATTTAATAAATTTTTCCACCTCCTTGGAAGCAAAACTGTAAAACTGTATAAATTTACTGGAACTGAAGAAATAAAAGAGGAAATGAAGGAGGATATTACTGCCCATGCTTCATAGAAATAACACTTTTTAAAATGTAATATTTTTACTGCACTGGGCAGAAGTGATGCACAGATGAGGTGCAATCCTCAGATAAATAAGAATTAGTGCCGAGTTTCACTTCGTTTGGCAGGTTTATTCCATTTGGGCACTGTTCAAGAAAATAAAATAAATAAATGTCCAGAAGCAAACATTTTATGAGAAGCAGAAACTGTGTCAGGATTTAAAAGCCTTCTGTGGCTAATACAGACACTACACTCCTGTTTGTTTGTTTTACTTTGGGATCCTTTGACTCGAATTTCATAATAATCGTCTTATCTTAGATCAACTGGATTCATGGCTCTGCATTCACGGCTTTTAAGCGTAATTTAAGGGGCTTACTGGCCTAGAAAAAGGTTAAAGTAAGATGAACAAAACTCAAGAAAGCATAACAGCGTAAACGTGAACCTCCCCATGACGGAGATGTGCAAACACACATACAATAACCAACAAAACGCGTTTAAACAGCTGCAACGTAAAAACACAGATCCCTAACAAGGATCATTATCAAGTGGTCATTACTCCGCCTCAGTGACGCATCAGTGAACCAGGGCGACAGAAAAATGGACAAATCACAAAAAAAAAATACTGCTCTGCTCTTGCATCACACACTGCCGAGTTCCACCCCAGAAACCACAAATGAACATGCTGGCACCAGCGAAATGTCCTGGACCGGGACCAGCTCTGGGTATACCGCTCAAGATTAATGGATTGGATCGTCACCGTGGCAATAAAATCCCCCGAAAAGAAACAATTACAGCCTCAAGAAATGGTTGAGTTGAGCACTTTTTTTTTTTTTTCTCTCTGGGTGCAGGGAGGAGTGTGTGTGTGTTCACCAAGATAATATAGAAATCTAAATTTGCTATGTGCACTCAGCAGAAACTGACTAAAGCATCTAAATAAGTAAAAGCTATTACAGAATCATAGTATTTTACCCAAATTACAAAAACATATTTCCTCATTCTCTACTGGGGTTTAGCAAAGAACGTTCTAATCTCAAAAGTGATTACAACACACTCACTGCTTTCACTGAAAACATCTTAAGTGGAATTTAATTTATAGTTGCTCCCAACATTCAAAATACATTTAAAGGTAAATTAATGAAATTTGGCCACTAGGAGGCAGCGTACAAAACTTTAAAACACAATCGTGATGTTGACAAGGAGTTGTCCATTCATGTAGCCATGAACTTAAGGACTATATTCATTCTTCTTTTAGTGCCGTTTTGGTCTCCATCACGTCCAGACTTTAAGAGTTTTAGCTGCTAAATGCTCCACAACGTTTAACTGCTCATTGCTAACTTCGTGTGCGACTGTCAATTGTGTGATGACGCCTGAGTTATTTTGACGTATTTCTGACACAAAAGTACTGACTAGAGTTTAAAAGCAATTACCCTCAGCATTTTACTCTCTTTAATCTGCTGCATAACCCAAAATACACCGTGAAAAGTTTGTATGTGAACTGCTTTCTGCCAAAGAAATATTGCCTGTGAAAGATACGTCAGAAGAAGAAGGGAATGTTTCAGAAAGCACGTGTAATTTTAAAATTAAATTTCAGTGTTGTGAGCACCACATTTTGTTCTTTTAACAGAATTGCTCCTCTAAAGTGAAGCCAAAGCAAGTACAGCTCCGCCTGGGGGCCGGCTGCAGTACAGGTCATAAGCTGGATGGTACTTGCGCCAAACTAAAACACTAAAATACACGTCAAATAATTTTTTTTCAAGGGTGGTTTCTGACATTTAAGGTAGCTAATATAATATTGATGCATACTCACTGTGACCATTATTGTTATAATTTTCATTTTAGTTGGTTATTTGACGCTACAGTATAGCGCAACGCGGCTCCACTCTCAGAACATACGTTCCAGACTCTGGCTACAAAGTCCCAAGATGGCACTGCCCATATCCACGGGGAAATGGTGTCAGTTTGGCCAATGCAAGGAAGTGGGGATGAATTATTCATATTTATATACAGTCTATGCTTGATACGAGTAGAAGAAAGAGGAAAAAAATATGTTTATGTCTTGTAATTTAGGTGAACTGATCCTTTTGGCTGTAACTGCGTTAGACTAAACTTTGGACTTACAGCACCCCAACTTTCGTTTTTTTAAGAAAAGGCAGAAAAGAAATGGCGCACATGCAACATTTTGATCTGAGCCTCAGGCATGCATGAAATCAGACCTGGTATGCGCTCGCTGGATTTATTTGTATGGCCGCATGATTCACAATTCTAGGAATACCACATGTTGATTCCCCCCGGGGATGGACCCGGTCTCACACTGCGCCGCTACAGGCCAGGGCGGCTTAAAGAGAGCAGCGCTGGTCATTACAGCGCCACGGGGGAGCTCGTCTGATCACAGCTCCTCACTCCGCTCTGTGTTTACATTCTGATCAGCAACACCGAGCCCCATCTTCCAAATGGATGTTTATTTAGACAGCGGACTAAGACAGGATTTCGTTGTAATCTTTGCAGAGGGTGACAGTGAAAACATCACTCTAGGGTTTCAGCCAGCGGGGAGACCACTGTTCAGTAGTGTAAATAGAGAAATTACATCCCATAAGCACAGTGGAAGAATGAAAGGGCTCTCTCTTAACGCTAGATGGAATCAGTGTGTACAGAGTTTCTGGTTTCCATCTGTGCAAATGTTTAGCGCGTACGGGTATCAAAGCCACGATTATTGACATACACGCTGACCCAAACTTAAGATTTAGATCAAATAGTATTTAAATAAATCACAGAGACTGGTTTCCAGCGCCACACAGGTGGATTTCACCACCTCAGAATACTCAGTTTATCAATCGGTCGACCTCCGTGTTTTTCAGTTCAAGCTCTTTCCGGTGTGTGTGGTCTTTGCGGCGTGGAGGGTGGACACAGTGGGAGTAGAGTTCAGCCGAAGTTGTCCACAGAGCCGCATGCCTGGGACGGAAAACAAAACCCTACCTCCGGCTCGTCCACACGTTCCAATGAACACAAAAGTTGAGTTGATGGGCGGGAGGGGTTCTCATCCCTGTTGCTGAGCTAGAGACTCCTGCTGGTAAGTCAGCGGCTCTATCACAGTTGGGGGTGTATCTTTCTGTAACCCTCCTTAAGCCAACAGCTGGAGTACAACTGACAGCAGCTTTAATTCAACCTATTAAGTAATATAAACCGATCAGCCACAACATTAAAACCACTGACAGGAGAAGTGAAGAACACTGACCATCTGGTGACAATACCTATGTTCTGCTGAGAAACGTTTGGACCTGACATTCATGTGGATGTTACTTAGACATGTAGCACCCACCTAGACCAGGCCAGGCACCCCCACCCCATAGCAATGACACTCCTTGATGGCAGCAGCCGTCCCCAGCAGGATGCAACCACAAAAACGTTTTAGGAATAACTCAAAAAACAAGGAGAACAGGACATGGTGTTGACTTGGCCTCATAATTCACTAGATGCCAAACCCATCCCACAGATGATCAAGTATCTGTGGGATGATCCAAAGAGGCCCCTCCCCTCAGCCCATAGGACCCAAAGAACCCCACTAGACACCACAGGACATCCTCAGAAGGCCTATGTCCATTCTCTGATCACATCTGTCACAACTGCACTGCAGGCACAAGGGAGTCCTTCACACGCTAATGGAGGGACTGAGTGAATATTTCTACAAAACTTTACGGCAAGCATCCAATAGCTGGATAAAGTGGTTTTATTTGTTTTCTGTTCAAGACAATCATCTCAGGGCCTCTCATCTTGTGACCTAATGGCAGCGATCTGTTTTGTTCTTCTAAAGTCCACAGCCACATTTCACCCCTATCCTCCAAACTCTAACCGTGAGATGATCATTAGGGACTGACCTTGGCGTTCTGCAGGGGCATCTGGTAGCTGGACGGCTTGTAGTACAACCTCTGCGAAGGCTCAGTGTGGATGTCTCCCAGAAACAGCTCCTCCACCAGGTGATCCAGGTTGTGATGCAGGTACTGCTTCTCTACCCTCAGCAGCTGCAGCTCGTGCATGGCGAAGTTAAGCTCTCTGGAGCAGTTGTAGCCGCCCTCCTCGCTCCACAGTTCGTAGATCACATTGGGCTCCCAGGGGCCTTTCACTGCTCCTCTGCAGCTGCCGCTGAGCCTCTGGCTGAGGTCTTTGGCCATGGCGGCTGTGTGACACACCATCTGGACACGGTGGAGGTGGTACTCCGCCTCCGTGCCGCCGCGGATGATCCAGGAGGCCTGGCGTAAGCGCAGTCGACCGCGGATGACCAGCGTGTAGGTGGGTTTAGTGCAGTGGTTGTCCTCGTAGTAGAACTGGTGAGCCTGGAAGGTGTTGTTGGGGTAAAACCTGTAGGAGCGCGTCAGAAACTCTGGACCAGGTCTCACCTCACAGCTGCAACAAAAAGACAGATCAGCAGGTCAGATAAAGCCTGTGTTAGTCCACGTGCTGAATATATTTGAAGAAATACCACTGATTAAACTGATCCGGTACAGGGATTTTGTGTGGGAAGAACATTCTTTGTATTGCCCGAGTTTAAACAGAAACATGATCCTGTGGAGAGGACTGATTTTCTCATTACAAGCAAAAGTTCAAGTTGTTCCATAACATGTCCTCCCATGTGTACTTTTCTTTTTGTGTTAGATAGTATTTAAATTGAAATACGGTCCTAAAGAATACTCTTATTGCTTTCGAAATGAATTTCTTTCGTAGGGAACGTGAACAATGTCAGAATTTACATCTAAAAGTTTTTACTCCTCAGAAAATTTTTACATCCTCAAAGACGAACATGCACAACTAAACTCAACTAACGTATTTTTTGCTTCTGCCTTCTCAGCAGAGTTTTATTAAATTCCAGTAACCACTTTCTAAAAAGGTCCTTGAGATCAATTATGTTCCATTATAGTTTAAATGAACAAAGAAGAGAATGCATGTTTCAGGTTCTGTCTGGAGGTCTTTGTAGAAGAAAATCCCACCTGGTGGACACCCAGTGGCCCTCCACGTTGGGGGGCATCTGCACGGTGATCCGGGCTCCATTATGAAGGTGCTTCAGCATGTGCTGGCACTGGGAGTCTTTGACGGACCGGCCGAAAGTCTTCTCCAGGGAGAGGTGGCTGGAGCGGCCATCCGAGTAGTGAACAGAGGAACCTTCAGCCCAAACTGTGGAGACAACAATGAGGTAAAACACCTGCGAATTACATTTAAACTTTCATGATCAAATACAAAATGCACTTATAATGGGTGCTTGAAGTGTGACTTCACCGCGTTTGAACGTGAAATATTAGCCTCGTTGAGCTCGAGATGTTAAATAAACCGATAAAGAATCTGTTTAATTTAGCAGCTTTGAGGACAGCTAATATGATAATTACATCGAGATCAAACACAAAAAGTAGTTTCCCTCTCATGTTTCCCATCTGTCAGGCCTCTTTGAAGCGTTTAAAGGACTTAACTTAGTCATTTTAACTCATGTCATCACGGCGGGGATTACAGGGCTTTATCAGCGACCTGCAACACCTGGTATGAGTGGAGTCTTTATGGGTTAATGCTGGCCGATCATGTGATGAAAAGGCAAAGCTTAAATGTCAGAGCCGAAGGACTGATAAGTGAACTTATTTCTCCTCAAGAAACACTCAAACCAACCAAGATAAAGTGGAGAAAACCACAAAAGACAAGAGCCACTTTGAGATATATTCGGTTCCCACCATGTCGGCATGCCCTCCCTACACCATATGAAATAAAAATACTTTCAGCAACGGACTAAAGCTTAAAGGGATAAAATGTCGGAAATGAAAGCATTTCTAAAGCCTGCAGCCAAAGAAAAGCCCTAAAGCTGACATTCCAGTGAGGCTTTATTCCATGTAATACTCCAACATCTTCAAAATCTACCTTGAAATATGAAGACTTTAGCTCAGACTCTTTCCATCCGACCCGACTTGCCTGGCAATATAGCTTAACGCCTAGGAATGCCGCTGCGGTCGCCCCTGCGCTTTTAATTTGAGACTAATAACACAGAGGGAGGGGCAAGAACATCTGATTAAAAGAAGCCAAAAGCTCCATGGAGAACAAAGCCCCATCCAGCTGTTTTACACCCAGCCTTGCTCCTATGTGCTAGCCCAGGCTTGTGTGTAAACCACCACATCACAGCGCTGCTCAGTGGAAACACTGGACAGTGGAGAGACTTGATCCCCCCCCCCCCCGACTCAGCTGGCGGCATTAGTAACGCCGCTTTGCTCGTCGGAGGCGTGTTAAAAATCAAAAGAAGAGGCTTCACAGTTTGCCGTGTGTTATGTCTGTGTGTGTGTGTTGGACTTTTTTTTTTTTTGCACCTGCAGTCAGATTGGAGCACGGGAAAGACCCTGAGAGCGGCTGCCAAAAGCCTGTTCTCACAATGACGAGAGTAGAGACTGTACCAGTGCGTGTGAATTTTTAAGGAGGCCTGTAAAACACACGTTTCACCACACTAGGGCCGTATCACCTCAGGTTTAATAGCAGGTGATTTGGTCAATTTCGACCAAAGGTGATGTAGTAAAAGCACACTGATGCCCAACTACTATGTATATCCTTCATATTTACATAAACCAATGAGCCAGCATTAAAAAAAAACTGCCTTCTATAGTGTTGGTTAAACCTGTACTATGAGAACACCTCTGACCTATCAGGCATGGATCTTTTTGAAGGTGCCCTGTGCAGGTTGCAGCGTTTCTAATGGCATACGCCTTATGTTCCAATGTGTATAAATGCTTTAATATATTTCTATTGTGGGGTAGATACTTAATAAAACTGCTGGTTGTACGTATTCATGCTAGAACATCAAAGAACTAGTCCGAGAGTGAGGCCACCTCACTTGTTGTTTGTGTCTGGACGGAAAAAGCCCAGGAGGAAGACAACTTTTAGATTTGTAATCAGTTAAAATCCACTGCAGAATTTGGGCAAAGTGTAGGCAGAGTGTTCAGAAACTACAATACAATTATAATACAAACTAACAAACTACATCGCACTACTTTCTGTATTTTTTTTCCTTGAAAAAAAGTTTACAAAATTATCACTCCACGACAAATATTAATAAGACAACATTTCCTACACTCCTGTGAAAGCAGCATTTAGATAAAAAAAAAAAAAAACTGTCAGATCGCCCCTTTAATCTATCTCATTACTTTGGTATCGATCAATATCAACACCAACGTTGGTGCCGATATTATCGATATTTGAATCGATCCGCCCTCCGCTATTCTAAATGCACGAGATAGAAAATTGCACAATGGATTCTTTTACACGACGTTGATCATTTTTAATGCAATTTTCAGCAACTGTAAAACATTTTCCGGGGAAACTAAAGCTGTCATCAGGCAAACATGTCATTCAATTTAATTTACACAATAACGGAAGAAACCATGTCCAATACAGTCTAAAATAATTGTTCAAAAAGACGGATTCCTACTAATCCAGGAATAACTAGCATCAACGGTCGGCGGCGTCAGAGCAGAAATATCAGCTAGTAGAATGTAACGTGAGCTTTATTTTAAGCTAGGGCTGTCAAAATTAACGCGTTAGCGCGAATTAATTCATCATCATGATTAATATGATTACAAATGTTAGCACAATCAACCCACCTGCAGCGCAGAATGACTCTGAACGTCCCTTGCAACGTCTTTCGGGCCGTTTGTCCAAGCAGAGCTACCGTTGTCCATGCTTCCGTCGTCCATTTTTACCAACCGAAAAAAGATAAACAGACGCTAAACAGGACGTTATCTTTATCGGTTGGTTCTTAGTTTTACTGAACTATAATATTTATTTCTAATATATTTCAACAAGAGACGCAGACAAACAAAATTTCGTTGTATTCTTGTACACTGACAATAAAGTTTCTTCTTCTGCCTGTCACTACGCATTTGCGCATGCGCGACGGTAACTCTACTGGGACAAATGGCTGGAAATGCCGGAAACGTTCAACGAGTCATTCTACGCTGCAGATTGTTTAATTGCGTTAAAAAATGTTGATCAGATTAACCATGTTTACGAATGAATCCGCGTTAACGCGTTAATTTTGACAGCCCCATTTTTAACACGTTTAAAAATCTTTTCTACGTTACATCAAAGCCAAGTAGTGATCCAACTGAAAATGGAAAACAGACTCAGGGAAATGAATGAGGAAATGATTATAAGGAGGTTATGTGTAGCCTGTTTGTAAAATTACTTTTTAAGAGAAAGCGTCATACGTCTACTCCTTTGCAAATTTAACGAGCACTGAATGTGTGAGTGGTGGGAGTTTCTTCCAATAGCTTTCTGTTTTTGAAAAAAAAAAAGAAAAGAAGAAACTCTACTCTCATTATGGCAATAATCATAACTACTTGAACCCAGCTCTGGTCCCTCATTGCTGCTGCTGCTGCTGCCGCTGATTCGTTCCCAAACCTCTGCTCTCTATCTAAATCAAAGCGCCCACAAAACTCCCAGAGCCCTAAACCACGGCGAACATTTCCAGTTGGCCTGGTCCCACTGGTGAGGTAAGAGCCCTGGGACCCCTGACAAGACGAGAGACTCCACATCGTTTATGGGAAGAGAGAAAAATCCAGAAGTGCCAGAGCACAGACCAGACAAAGACTGTTCTTTGTGTTATCTCAGCGACTGGCACTGACCATGCAGGAATCAGAAAGGGTCAGAGAGAATAACACGTTAACTCAAAAAGAAATCAAGACTTATCAAGTATGTTTGTTAAAGAAGGTCCTTGTGCTTGAGTCTCTCCATTTTGGAAGTCTTTCTACTTCGAGGATTTCAGACGATGTGTTGCCCTTTCAGTACTCAAAGACACAGTTATGACTTAGCCTGGATTAGGATTTTAGATTTAGCATAAATACCGTCTGTGCCGATTAACGCAAGTGTGCGGACAGCTGTCACGTTGCACTGTACGTACGTGGGAAAGAAGGTAGCAACTGGAAAGATTTCCATGTTTACAACTTGCAAAGCCATAAGCAGCTTAAGGTGACGGCTAACAGTCACCGTGTGCTACTGAATTTCATCACACTAGCGCAGCAAGCAGCTAAACTGTTTACCAAGAACACAACTAATGGCCAGAGTCAGTCATTAGAAGTCTTAACAAGTCATAACAGTAGTTTTTTATTTATAGCAGCATTGGACTTGAGTGCATTTGCATCAGTATTGCACTGTGTGAAAGTTATTATTTAAGCGTGTAAAGCTAGCAAAGAGCTATATGTTGTACCCATCTCTAAAAAGCCCAGAGTGCCCTGATTGGTCAGCTGCATTGACCTGATCAGCGGGACATGGTGAAAGAAGAGACGCACGGGGGAGGAGGGGCAGGGAAATTCAGGGACGCTTTTCATTGGACACAAAATTAGCACACGCCCCCAAGCTCAGGATGAGTCATCAACATTTCTAGACGGTTTTAGAGAAAATCACAAATTCTAAAACACTAATAAGAATATCTACAAAGCAACTTTTTATGTCACAGATACTGAAACTGTGCACGACACATAAGAACAGAGACGACTAACAGCTTTGCGTTGAATACTGATGTAAAAACATGCTCGAACTAACTAACGGTCAGCAAGTAAAATGTTCACCATGTTATTTTGTGGCGACATTTGCTAATTAGCACCGAGCATAAAAAGGCTGAGGCACCCCAGAATGTCCGAAGCTTAAGAGTTTTTGAGTCTGAGTATTCATCAGCGGAAATATCAGATGATCCAAGTTATTACAGGCTTATTTAATCCTCAGGGGGGCATGAGTATCTGCATCAATTTTCATGGCGATCCAGCCACTGGTGGCCAAGACATTTCTCTAAAAACCACAGAGGTCATTGTGGTTCAAGATGAAAAGTAATCAAAACAGAAGGATTCATTCTCTGGGGATCATGAACAGCTTGCATGACTAATAGGGGGTAATTTAATCCATTTTGATCTCAGTACTTGTTTTAAAACATAAGTATAAATCAAAAGATATACATATATATATTGTTTTAAAGGGTGACAGACATAAATGGATCAAGGACTAATTTCAAGGACTGAAATGCTGGTGGTGGAGGGGGCATTCACTTCTCTACAGTGCTACAAGTGAAAGTTCAAGAACAGAGACTAAACGGACCCTTGAAGTGAGATTGTTTTGTTAGGGGTCCTCGCTTCATTAGCAGCACTCTTTCCTAAATTCCTCCACCGCGGTGCTGCTATTTTCAGCCACATGAGGAACGGATCACTCCTGGCTGATAGAGGTCGACACGCCGGGTTGCGCGGCGATCCGTCCGTCCTCCATCTTTCCCCGTCGTTGCCATTTGTCAAACTCACTCATGGCTGTGTTCAGCGGATTTCTCCGGATGAAATATAGCCGCTAATTTTCCGACTGATCCCGCTGCAATTACTGCACCGATTATCCGGAGTCTTTGGAGTCCTGTTAGGATGTCCCAAGCTGCTTTGAGAAGTCAAACATCAAAAGGTTCATTTCCAAACTAAATGCAGCGGCTGATAAATGTTGGTGACTGGCATTCGTTTTAAACGCCCATTCACACATGATATTTTGTCATTTGATAGCTTCACCATAGCTGCATGCATGCGAATAAAGATTCCTCGGTTGTATTATTCATTTCCACTGAAACGTTCATGGTTTGTGTTTAGTAACATCTTATACTTAATTGTCAAATCTCATTTCTTGGTACAAAGCTCCTTTGTTAGGATTGTTTGCACACTGCTAAAGACAATGTTCAATGTTTTCTTCTTTTACACCAGATATAATATCAATATTGGTGAAGTTACAGCTCATATTAATGATTAAACTTAGGTTTAGATTAATTCCTGTTCTGACAAACGCACTAATCAACACGCACAAACAAAGATATGTCATCCAAATTAACATTAAAAAGGTTTTTTCTTGAGCAAAGAGTTATCCAGACTGCTGAATATTCAGAGATACGATAAAGAACGATCCACTGAGGCCGAGCAGAAGTCTTTTTATGTTCAAGCCTGCAAATTGGAAGAAGCTAAAGCTGCTGCAGGTGAGTCCACTTCTATCTGTGAATCTTTTCTTAAAGCTTTCCCCCATGCGTAAAGTCTCTCTGAGGTTTCCTCCCCTGGAGAATTTACAGCACACCCTAATCTAGGCTGACAGAGCATGTTCAATGCCGCTGTGAAAGGCTGCAATAACACGCCACTTAATTGAACGTTAGATTCACTTAAACACACTTAAGGATAAGTGGACTGCAGAATATCGTTTTTTTTTTTGTCTCGGCCATTTGAAGTCGCAGCCAAATGTTGACTTCCACCGTCACTGGCAGCAGATGGATTGGGTCAACTGCAGTCCCCATAATCCTCTGCTGCTCAGACAGGGGGTTTTTATCAGGCGTGGATGTTTTAAGTGGCTCTTAACTCTTCTCGGTGCTTTTATCTAGTCCTTTTTTTTATTAGTTTAACCTTTAAACATGTACATCACTCTGGAATAAGGCACAGTGTTATTATGATTATCAGTCCTGCTGAACACAAACACTCTAGACAGGTGTGCTGAGGTGAATGGAGGCACGTCATGGTCCTATCTGATAAATACTCCTCAAATAAAACATTTAAATCATCTGGAATTTAATACAATTAACCGTATCGTGTTTTATGTTAAATGCAAAGCACAGATACTGCTGTAGACATTTTGTTTTCCACGCTCACGTGGAGTAAAACATATTTTTTTCCACAGAATAACAAACCCCTCCAAACATGGAAACGTTCCTTACCCAGAAAAGCAATGAGAAGCAGCGTGGATGACGACTCCATTCCGCACTTCGGGGGGACTGCAACGAGCTTCACCGGTCACACTTGGGGAGTTCAAGCCTTTCCTTTACGCAGCGTCCCTAGTTATCCAAACATTGCGGATCCAAAGCGTGGAGCAAACACTCCTGCAAAATCCGAGCATCATAGGAAACGCGCATCCGATTCGCCACAGAGAGAAAAAAAAAAAACAACAGAAAAAAAAACGTGGTACCTGAGATTCAGATCACAGAAATGTGGATAGAAATCAAAGACCAAACTTTTTGCTGCAGTCTTAATTATTATTATTTTTTAAAGGTTGCGTTTCGGTGTTCACATGAAGCAGCTCGGTTACTTTTTACGCGCCTCCTCGGTGCGTCCTGCGTGCTGCGCCCCGGAGGAGTGTTTGAAAGTGTGTCCAGAGATTGGACTCACCCCCCTTCCCCTCCACCCGCCCATTCAGATAGTTTATGGGCGTGGAGAGTGCACACTTCCACAAAAAAAAAAAGAAAGAAAAAAGTCTCCCATGTGTTCGAGTTGTTTCGGTCAGGTGCCGAATCGGGAATTCTTTGGAAAAGAACAAGAATAAACTCAAAACATGTAACTCTAAATGAGTTGTTTGACTTTCTTTTCAGTGAAAACTTTTTTTTTTTAGGGTTACTCTTCCATTTTAGGAGATAATATATTATTTCATCGCGTTGATTCCTTGGTAAAATTATGATCTGATGCAAAAACAGGAAGTGGGATCTCTAAAAACAGTTTAGATGTTTTAAAGTGGAAAATTTAGGACACATTAAAGTAACCCTTTGACTTTGAGGTAACCTGAATTAGTCCAATAACTTTGTAGAGACACACATGTGCTTAAAAGCAGAAAAGCAGAAGACGTTTTAATATAATCCTGATGGGGTAATATGAAAACCCTCGTGCTATTTGGTTTCAAATGGAGGCAAAGCTGTCTCCCGGAGCCTCGCCAATTTATTACAGTGGAGTTTTCCTCCTCTCATTATACTTCCCGTCTTCCTCCTTGTTATCATTCGTGATGGATGCTGCACATTCTTCTTCTTGACCGTGACTCTCAAATTATGCGCCTTCTCTTCTCATCATAGCCTGCGTGCCTGCAGGGACGGCAGCAGCAGCAACAACAAAGCACGGCAGTCATTTTCCTTCCCCAACACCTGTTGTGCGAGTGTGTTTGACAGAGAGAGAGAGGGGGGGAGAGAGAGGGAGAGAGAGAGACCTTGGCCTTGAGTTTCTGACTCTCTTTTCAACTTGAGGTTCTTTTGTCTCTCTGATCTTTTGACCCTGAGGCGACTCTCCTGCTCCTCTTCATTCACCGTCGACGGAGACGGAGCCAACTACGTTATACTTTCTGCACAGAACCATCAAACCAAACTAAAAGATCAGATGTGCACTGTTCGACTTTTATGGGTTAGTCAGTTTTTACTTTAAATTGTGTTAAAAATAATAAATTAACCACCAAAACTTGGTTAGTTAATCCAGCAGAAATCATTCCTATTCTTGTTTCTATGAGTTTAGATGATAGAGAAGAAGGATCTGTGAGAGCTTCACCTTTAATTTGCACTTTTTTTTTTAGGCGAAGAAAAACAACAGAACCTGTTAACAACATGATTTGTGATGTACGGCTTTAAAGAGGAGGGAGTCACTCCAAACAGTCTTGCAACAGACTGCACCCTCGGTGTAATTTGGCCCTTTGCAGTCTCCAGCCGCTAGCCTCGAGCAGAAATGAGTAACGAGCCAACAGAAGTTTGTTAAAACCCACAAGTTTTTTATTTATTTATTTATTTATTTTCCATTTTCAAACTCGTAGCCTAACGCTGCCTCCGCTGACATCAGTGGGGGCGTTTATCGGATTTCGCACGGCTTCCGCTGCAGCCACAAAAGGCTTAATGCAACTGAAACGGCGGACTTTCCCTTTAAAACTCATTAACCCGCCGGTATGTCGGTTAGGATAAACTGAAGCTGTGAAGCCAAACAAAGAAGTCCAGTGCAGAACTCAAGGGATTTCCAAAGATTTTCATTTTGGCCAAATGTTCAGGGGGACGTCTAAGGTGATGTAAATATTGTGGAATCAGACTTATCGGTGCTGAAAGTCAGACGTTTAGACCTTCGGATTATTTCCACCATCCTGTTAAAGTCAAATCCTCACCATCGGATGCTCAGAGACAAAGATTATTAATAGTATTTGGCTGATGATTCACTTATAAAAACATTTCATGATTGATTAGGGCGTTTTCTTTGTATAATTTGACCCAATTATTGCATTATTTTTTAGATTTGAAAACCAGATTACAGGGGGGAAAAGGGAGAAGCTACACTACTAACTCAAACTTTGACTTAAGGCTGATTTCTTTCAACAAAATCTCAAAACCTCAAGCTTTGCTTTCGAGATCTTTAAAGTTTACATCCCTGCTTTCATGTGAGAAAATAAGTCAGAGTGAAGGAGGCCCACCGTCGTTATACAAAAACACAGTATTTCATGTGCTTATCCAGTAATCCTCCAATCCTTAATCAGCAGAGCAACGCTCCACTGAGGGAGCTCTAATTAATTTCTATTGTCTGGAGTCTTAACCCTCACCGCTGCCTCCCTCGGTACGCTCCACGGTATTTGCTCTTTTCCCTCTAATCCTGGATCCACTCTCCGGGAGAGTGATTCCGAGCCTCTCCTCTCCTTCTCGGTTCCCTTCTTTTCTCAGCAACCGGAAAAGCCGAGCCGGGCGAGATCCGGACAAACAGAGCGATGGGATTTAGAGGGAGCCCGGAAGGGGTATTAATAAGAAGGCTGTATAGAGGAGAGGCTGGAGGCAGGGAGGTGAAACTGGGGAGGCTTGTTCTGGTGTGTTGACCCCTGTGTTGTCCTGTGTGGCTAATCAAAGCATCACTGCCTCCTCTTTGTGCCGCCGCAGGAATGAGATCTGTGAGAGGTGGGAATAAGGCTGCTTTGATTGTCAAAAGGCTCAATGGGACAGTAAAACCACTAAAAAGCTATATCTGGGGGATTTAAACACTTTAAATCCTGCAAGAAAAGATCGTATTAAATCATAAAAACTCAAAGCGATTTGATTTCGCCTGTGAATTCCTCTTTTACACGTTTTTTCCATTAGGCCTCGATCGTCAGTGTTGCTAAACATGTCATAGCAGATGAATGTGAACGGGGACATTTCAAAGCTGCTGTCTCTCTGGTTCTGATTATGCCTGTGCTCCGAAGAACTGGATGACTCCGCTGTTTTCTGTTTAGCCTTTTTTCTTTTCACGTCTCCCTGCAGACGTTTGTGTCATTTCTGGAGGGGGCCGTAAAAAGGCGGAATGAGAAGGGAGTGGCGGCGCGGCCGACATAAAACTCACGCTGAGTTATGAGGCTTTAATTGTTCGACTGTTGATTGTTTGTTACTGTATATCGATGGGCGGAGATGATGCTGGCTTGGATTACTTGGAGCCCCTCGCTGGTGGGTCATTGCTGCGGAGCCAACACGAGAATGGATGTTTCTCAATGTGCCCAAACATAAACAGATGAGGAATTGTGTTTTAAATGATGCACATGATTTTAGTGGATGTGTGAAGCCCTATGAAACATGGAGTCTTAGATTTGACAATTAGAGCTGCAGGGAGAATGAGAGACAGTCTTAAAAAGAAGTTTAACTGAAGTGATAAATACTTCAGTCATCATCCTGATAGAAGGAGAAACTAGGGTTGTTAAACTTTGACGTAAGGCAACTGAGGTACGCTTGAATGAGACAAAACTTAAAGGATAGTTCTGGTTTATTTCAACTAACGGCTTATTTAAGGTACTGCAAGACTAGACGCCGAAACCTATGCACCTAGCCAACGTTGATGTGAGGCATTTATATTTGTGCCTCGTCTGTCTGGCTCTCTCTGTAACAACGCCGCCCAAACGCTAGTCAGAACTGTGTCTTTTTTACAATTTGGTTTAATTTTTGTTTCCACTTCCTGCTTCACTTTCAGCAACGTCAAAACTTTGGACTCCAAACCTCCTCAGCTAACATTTCCTCCATGTCCAAAACAATCAGTTTGAAAACTGCGGAGATGGAGAAGCAGCCGGAAATACTAAAGTGAAAACACGCTGCTACCAGACGGACCAATCACGGTGTATGCATAGTTGCGTTTATGGGGGAGGTGCACGTCAGCTACAGCGTTTTAGGCGGGTTATACTTCTGCATAAAGTTGACGCAGAGGCTACGGAGATAACGCAGACATCTACGCAACGTAGCTGACGTGCATTTCCATCTGCTTCTCCATCTCCACAAATTTTGAAATGGATTGTTTTGGATCAGTAAAGAATCGGTAAGGTTAACTGAGGAAGTGTCAATACTTACATTTGTATGACTCGTCTTTGGCCAAAGTTTCAGTCGTCATGAAAGTGAAGCAGGAAGTAGAAACAACACCACCCAACTAGTGTTTGGGTGGTGTTGTTACAGAGCGTGTCTGACTGACGAGAGCACAAGTAGGAAAGACATGCACCGGCATCGGCTATGTGCGTGGGTTACGTCGTCCCACAGTACTCTTTAGGGCGCCTTTAAGGTCTCAGTAAGATCTGTTTCCATGGCGTCAAATTGACGCAGAAGCTTAAACCACCTATTAGCATATTCTCATTTATTTTGGCTGTCGAGGTCCGTGAGTCACGCCAACTTTGCACGATCCAGCTCTCTTCTGAGGATGCAAGTACACAAGGAGTTGCACAAAACAACGAAGAAAGAAAGCTCCTTGCAGATTTCAATTAAACTTGATTTTTGCAGTTTGTTTACAATCTGACCGAAAAGAAAACGAGAAATGAGACGCCTGTCATTTTTACCGTTTTACCAACCGGATTAGGAATCTCCATCTGAAGCTGTTTTCTTAAGAGAGGAAAGGGGGAAAACAGGATGTTCAAAATCCAGTCCAGAAATATGTTAAATTTTATGTTTTCTTTTAACTTATGAATATTTTTCATGCTTTGAATCAAATCCAGTGAGTTCATCTTTCTTCACTAAAGCTGAATTCCACCAGTTTTGTCTTTAAGAGTCAGCTTACATTTTTAGGTGCAAGCGTCCGTTCCATCTCCTTAACCCTTATTTTCTACAAACGCAGGACGACTGGTGAATCTCCTTCTGCTGATACCGCTCCTTTAGAAAAAATACAGCAGCCAAACAATGAGTCAAACATGTGAGGTAGCCTAGAGCTAGAGCTCCAAGTTGGATTTCAATATGGCCGACATCTGCTGCTGCTGCTGCTGCTGAGGAGACAGTTGAAACAATACAGTTAAATCAATCCAGACTGGGAGCGGGAAAAAAAACAGAGACAGAGAGGAAGGAGGAGGCCGGAGAGGAGGAGAGGGGGAGGGAGGGAGGCCTTTTCATCTGTGAAGCCTTGATAAATACTCCCATGTGCAATGGGAGATCCAATTGTGTTGAACTTCTCTGAAATGAAGCGGCCTGCGGGGTCAAGGATAAACTGTCCCTGAAAAATATGTGTAATATATCCCAGAAAAACTTAAAGGAAATACAAGGACGATAAGGGAGAATGTGCCGAGGCAGAAGAAACACCACCGCTGCTTCTACGTTTCT
>SRSE01000514.1:0-168984 GCA_005024645.1 Planiliza haematocheilus
GATACCGCCATCTATCCAAAACATTATCACAGAGTTGCTCTCGTACTCGTTACCATCTGGTTCAGAGCCAATTAGAAGCAGGATGGAGGTGGAGACAGGCAAGACCAACTCCTACGTTTAAATAACATAATGAAAATATCTGCTAGACAACTTATTATGGATCTGGGAACAAGCTCAAATAAGCAACTACACTTTAGAAACGAGCCCCAAAAAACGTGACCAGTGACGACCAATATTTGTAAGAGACTTTACAGGAAAACAAGCCCAAAGTCACTTATAATAAGCTGACTTGGCAACACTGTCAACAGGCTGCCTGTTCAACCCAGTAGAAGAATCAGAGGGTATTTATCTTTAGAACTGTGTTCATGTGCATAGATCACCTTTTTACTAAATATGAAGCCACTGGTCTAATTCTAGGCTCAGTTTGTCAGTCCCCTGTCAATTTCCATGGATTGATAACAGGCACCTTCAGCATCAGCATCAGGTCAACAGGTATCACCAACAGGCCGCTCATTTTATGAGCACATCATTGACTTTCCTTCTCTAGTCCCATGCTCTAGTCATGTCCCATCATGTCACGTCTTTTACGTCTTGTCATCCGTGGAGGTTAAAACAGGAACCAGCCTGTTTTTACAATGTAAGGAGTAGAAAGTACACATATTTGTGTACAAATGTAGTAAAAGTAAAAAGTTGTCAGAAAAAGAAATACTCAAGTAAAGTACAGATACCTGAAAAATCTACTTAAGTACAGTAACAAAGTATTTGTACTTGGTTACTTCCCACCTCTGGTGATCACATTATCACTTCCTGTTCAACCACAGGAACAAGCTGTTCCAGCTGATGAATGAATGAATGAACACTTCTACTTTAACAGTTATGGGCTCATTGTATTGATGGAGACACAACAGCAAATAAAAAGGCACTCTCTCCAGAGGGGCAGCTCAGCTACTAAGGGCAAACGGGCTGTTTCCAGAGCAACAATAGCCCGTACCTGTGCACGTCTGATGACTGAGGAGATACCTGCTGATGTTCAGGAACATGATGCTCCTTCATTTAAACTCTTTGAGCTCCTTTTCTATCTGACAGTCCTGACAAGAGAACTCATCTAAACTGGATCTCCATTCTTCAGAAGCCTGAGAAGAAAATAAATGAAAACTCACATCAGAGTCTCCAGTTTACAGTTTGGACTCTCCAGTCCAGCAGACAGATGCTTCACTCCTGAATCCTGCAGAAGGTGGTTTCCAGTCAGGTCCAGATGTTTCAGATGGGAGGGGTTGGACTTCAGAGCTGAGGCCACGACTTCACAGTGACTCTCTGAGAGTCCACAGTTAGAGAGTCTGTCATGAGACAAATAAATAAAATCTGTTCCAGTTGGAAAGATGATCTCTGCTGTGGACCTGCTGCCGTCAGCTTCAGTCCACAAGTTGAACATTTAGTCTTTAGTCCAACACAAATGAAAGCCATCACTTGACAACCTCAGACCTGGACATCATTCAGTATGAACATGGTGAAATATTTCCATGTGGAGGACACAGGACTGGCTCAGCTTTAGTTGTTCAGCACAAACACAATGAACAAACAATCAGGTTGAATTCTTTTCACCATCAAGTCATCACAAAGATGTTCTCAGGGTTTATCTGTCAAACTCAACTCTGACCTTTGTGTGTTTCACATCTCTTTAACAAGTCAGACTTCTACCGTTCTGCTCTTATATATTCAGACCTCTGAGCATTTCCTGCTTCAACTCTTCTCTATAGCAACAAGACAAGAAACAAATAGAAAGAAAGATGTAAAAACAAGACCATGTGACTGGACTTCTCTCCTTCAAATGAAACGTTGAACTCAGTCAATAAAATGCTCCATTGATGGGTCAGTCTCTGTGTGGGATGATCAGTAGTTTACGGTGGCTCATGTTGATCTTAACAAGCTTTAGATAGATGTTGATGTGGAGCCACTTCACTGACTTCAGGATTATTCTGTACTCTAGAAACAGCCTTCAATATCCTCTCATCATTGTAACGTGAGGCCTCAGAGGCTGCTTCAGCTAAACTAACTTACTGATGGAGAGAATAATAAGACAGAGAAATAGAAAGAAAAGAGTCAATAACTAGAAGAACAGCTTTAAACAGCTGGAGAACATCTGGGACTAAATACAACTGACTGTGATGTTTGCAGTCAACAAGTGGAACACTGTTTGAAGAAGAATGAGAACGTCTGAAGAACTAAACTACTAATATCCACTGATTGATTCTGTTAATGATCACATCAGGACTCACACAGCCTTTCTGCAGTTCCTCACAGCTGGGATCAGTCTCCGTCGTCCCTTCTTTGATGCGTTGTACTGATTCAGGTTCAACTCCTCCAGAACCTCCTCTGACATCTGCAGCATGTAGGCCAGAGCTGAGCAGTGGATCTCAGAGAGTCTCTTCCCTGATCTGTTCTCTGACTTCAGGAACTCTTGGATCTCCTGATGAACTGAGAGGTCGTTCATCTCCATCAGACAGTGGAAGATGTTGATGCTTCTGTCAGGAGAGATTTCATCAGTGTTCATCTCCTTCAGGTTGTTGATGGTTCTCTGGACAATTTCTGGACTGTTCTCAGTCTGACCCAGCAGACCTCCTAAGACTCTCTGGTTGGACTCCAGAGAGAGGCCATGAAGGAAGCGAACTAACAGGTCCAGGTGACCATTTTTACTCTCCAGGGATTTAATCATGACTCTGTTCAGAAATTCATCCAGAGGTGAGTTATTGTAGTTTCCTTCCAGGAAGTCCTCCAGCACCTCTGTCTTCCTGTTGGTGTAACAGTGGATCATGTAGACTGCAGCCAGAAACTCCTGAACGCTCAGATGGACGAAGCAGAACACCTTGTCCTGGTACAGTCCTCTCTCCTCTTTAAAGATCTGTGTCAACACTCCTGAGTACACTGAGGCTGCTCTGATATGGATGCCACACTCTGTCAGGTCTGATTCATAGAAGATCAGGTTTCCTTTCAGCAGCTGATCAAAAGCCAGTTTTCCCAGAGACTCAATCATCTTCCTGCTCTCTGGACTCCAGTGTGGATCTGTCTCAGCTCCTCCATCATACTTGACCTTCTTGACTTTGGTCTGAACCACCAGGAAGTGGATGTACATCTCAGTCAGGGTCTTGGGCAGCTCTCCTCCCTCTCTGGTTTCCAACACATCCTCCAGAACTGTAGCAGTGATCCAGCAGAAGACTGGGATGTGACACATGATGTGGAGGCTTCGTGATGTCTTGATGTGGGAGATGATCCTGCTGGCCTGCTCCTCATCTCTGAATCTCTTCCTGAAGTACTCCTCCTTCTGGGGGTCAGTGAACCCTCTGACCTCTGTCACCATGTCAACACACTCAGGAGGGATCTGATTGGCTGCTGCAGATCGTGTGGTTATCCAGAGGCGAGCAGAGGGAAGCAGTTTCCCCCTGATGAGGTTTGTCAGCAGCACATCCACTGAGGTGGACTCTGTAACATCAGTCAGGATCTCAGTCTTGTGGAAGTCCAGAGGAAGTCGACACTCATCCAGACCATCAAAGATGAACACAACCTGGAACTCTTCAAAGCTGCAGATTCCCGCTTCTTTGGTTTCAGGAAAGAAGTGATGAACAAGTTCCACCAAGCTGAACTTTCTCTCTTTCATCACATTCAGCTCTCTGAAAGTCAGTGGAAATATGAAGAGGATGTCCTGGTTGGCTTTGTCTTCAGCCCAGTCCAGAGTGAACTTCTGTGTTAAGACTGTTTTCCCAATGCCAGCCACTCCCTTTGTCATCACTCTTCTGATTGGTCCATGTCTTCCAGGTGAGGCTTTAAAGAGGTCTTCTTGTCTGATGCTTGTTTCTGGTCTGTGTGCTTTCCTGGATGCTGCTTCAATCTGTCTGACCTCATGTTCATCATTGACCTCTGCAGTCCCTCCCTCTGTGATGTAGAGCTCTGTGTAGATCTCATTCAGAAGGCTTGAGTTTCCTGCTTTAGCAATCCCCTCAAACACACACTGGAACTTCTCCTTCAGAGCACATTTAACTTTACGTCCACAAACTGCAGCTTCATGTCCTGAATGAAGAAACAAGAAATAAGATGAATGAATAAACTCTCCAGTAAATATTCCAACATGTCATTGCTCTAAAGAATGAGTGTGTGAATATATCTTGGTTCATCTCTGGAGACATTAGTAAATGTCCCATTTCTCCAGCAGCTTCAATGTTTAGAGAAATCCTCTTACTGCTCTGCAGACAGTCAGCCAGCTCCTCCTGCTTCATTCTCCTCAGGAAGTTCATTGTGATCTTCACAAATAAATCTCTGCTGCTCCTCCTCTGCTCTTCATCCTCACCCTCCAACACCTCCTCATCCTCCCTCTGACTCTCTGAGCATTCTGGGTAATCTGGACTCAGAACCTTCTGGATCTTCTTCAGCTGGTTCTTCACAAAAGTCATGATGTTGTCCTCCAGCAGCTGGAACAGAATACCATATGAATGACACAAGCAGACTGAAATCATGGAGACAAACATCAGATCCATGTTGGACACACTGACAATCCACTGGTCTACAAAGTGCAGCATGGAGATGATGGAAAGTAGTTGTTGTACATGTACAGACCAGAAAGATGGAGTCCAGCTGTGTCTGATGCTGCTGGGCAGACTGACCACTGAGAACCTCTGAGCTCTGCTGGTGGACTCTGTGGACCAATCATCAACAATTAGCTCTCATCATGTCTGTCCACACTGAGACAAACACAATGAAGACTTGTCTCCATGGAGACAGACTGACCAGCTGATTACACTACTCTGCTTCAAAGATCAGTCTCTTATCTGTCTCCTCCTCTAAGGCCTGACACTTACTGTGTCGGCCATTTTAGAAGATCTTTGGAAAAGAATCAAGAATTCAGCAAGTTCCTCAAACCATGTGACTTGTAGAAAGTTAGTGATTGTTCTACTGTAGATCTATATGTTGTCTATCTTCTTCTTCCAGTGTGTCTGTGTTGTTTTAGATCAACATCTGTTTATCTTCTGAGGAAACATCTACAACATCTAAGCAGCAGAGATGAAACAGACATGAGCAAGTCAACGTTTATTTATCCTCAGCTCCTCAAGTCAGACAGATTTACTGACACTTTACCTCTCTGGACCACAACCATCTCCTCCTTTAAAATCATGAATTATTCCCTTGGACTGGTTGCTCTTCAAGGACACACAGCTGGCTCCAGATCGAGGTTCAGATTCTGATCCTGATCCTGATCCAGGAGAGTCTGGTCTCTGCTGCTGAATCCTGAAACTAAACCACCACAGATAAACGTGCATGCTGGATAAAAACTGATGAGAATAAATTTAAAGCAGAGACGTCAGAAGTAAAAAGATGAAACAAACGTGTTGTATAAACTCAGTGACGCAAGAGTGATGAAGCAGCTTTAACCCAAAGAGGAAGAGAGATGAAAGACCACCAGAAGAGACTCTCAGGGGGTGTCAGCAATGGCAATACCTCCTTAAGAAACTCAGAAACATTCTACAGACTTTTTATTCCAGTTTCATTGAGAGCATGGTCACTTTCTCCATAACCTGCTGGTTCCACTCCATCAGCCTCCAGAACAGAAAGCGACTGCAGAGCACTGTCTGGGTTTGCTCTAAGATCATTGGCCTGTCTGTCAGAGCTCTATCACACATACACCACCAACAGACACTCATCTTAGCAGGAAACATAAAGAGCCCTCACACGTCCTCCACTCAGCATTTGAGTGCTAATGAGTTGCTGTTCTGGCATCCTGGTCGGTGCAGGGTGCAAGTACACCGTCACCCTGCACCAGCAATCACAACACCACCATATTGGCAGGAAAGCTTTTCTAATTACTGTTCAGTTGACCACTGCAGCAACTAACCAACTTGTCCTTGTACCAGTTCCATCCAAAAATGGTGGACAGCTGTTGTGTCCTAGGATGCCAGAATAGTCAGGGAGAAGCAAAGAGGAAATCGTTTTCTAGGATTCCCAAAGATCCCTCAAGACGTCAGATGTGGATTACTGCAATAAAACGCTCAAGAAGCAGGAAGGAGAAAACGGAGCGGTGGGATCCCTCAAGAAACGGGTTTGTCTTGTGTAGAGATCACTTTCTATCAGGTACAGAATCCAGCGTTCTCCAAGTGTAATGTCTTGTTTATTTATCATGTTTTTAACATCATGTCCAACAGATTTCTTTCCATAAAGGCAAGTTAGGCTCATGTTTATAACGTGGATTACAAAGGGCTGTTGATCATTCAGCACTAAAACTACTCACAATGAGAAAGAAATGAAACAGTTACTTGTTATTGTAGTTACGTTACTGTCATGAACCTCCTCAGATAAATTCTTCAGTGTTTGCTTTCAGTCACTCTGGAGTAAGTCCAAGGAAAGTTAATGAGGTACTTCTATATATCTGATACTACAGGTCAGGAACATTGTTCCTGTTTCAATGCTAGAAGAAAGCACACCTGGGACATGATAAGGGTCTGTGATATCTAATGTGTAGAGTTTATCTTGTACTGGTCAGTTTCTATCTGTTTAAAGTGCTCAGTAAACTCTGACGGCCTGAAATCAGCTCTGGCTCCATTCATTTTAACTCAGAGTTTTCCTGCCAATATGGAGGTGTCAACAAAATAACATCACGTGACGCCTGGAGCTCTGTTGAAGAAGATCCACAAAGTTTGTTTCCATGTGCTAATTTAGCACGGCTAAACGCAGCTACCACGCAGGTTATATGAGATATGGATTGTCTTATACTGAGGACAAAGGAGGACAAAGACCTCAGTGTGTCTAGTGCAGCGAGGTGTTGGCACCTGAAAGCAGGAAGCCTCAAAACTGAAGCAGCAAAAGATGAACCTGTTGAGTACTTCAGAAGACGACTACTGTTACTGAAATGTTCTGATTGTCATGTCAGCCTTATGATTAATACTTGAAGAAGTGACTGAATAGTTTTAATAGGACATGGTTAGATATTCAATCAGTGGGTACTCAGCTAAAAAAGACTGAAGTTACTGAAGTGAAGAGTTTTGGTTTGAATGAAAATGCTGCTAATTGAGTGTAAAAGGGAATAGTTCCCTCTCTGGTCATTGTGGTTCATCATTACATTTGTTTGATTGTGTTTTCATCCTGTCATATTCTATTCTACTATCTCAGGTTCAAACTACACAATCTTTTCATTCAATACATTTGAGAAGTTGAACATTGTCTTTGATTTGGGTCACAGCTTGTCATTAAGGGCTGATGGTGGGTCCTGAAGCCAGACCAGTTGAGAACCACTGATTTAATGCATAGTTATCTGGAGATCATTTCTATTGTTCTAGTTTGTGTTTCTTCTTCCTTAAAAGTGTCTCGTTCTTCCACGTCATGCTGCTCACTTGTGTCTTAAATTGTCCCCTGAGGACAAATAAAGTTTTCTGAATCTGAATCTGAATGAATGAAAGTAGAACCATCAGCTCCTCAAGTCAGACAGATTTACTGACACTTTACCTCTCTGGACCAGAACTAAGTCCTCCTTTAAAATCTAAATGATAGTCCTTGGACTGGTCGCTCTTCAAGGACACACAGCTGGGTTCGTGGTGATCAGACTCTGGTCTCTGACGGGTCCTGATAGAAAAACATCACTGATTAAATTAGATCAATTATTCAATAAAATTCTCTTTGATTAAAATCCTTTAATTCGGATGAAATATTAACAACTTACCCTGGACTCTGTTTAAAATCAGTATGAATTTCCTTTAACGGGTCGCTTTTCAAGGACACAGAGCTGGCTCCAAGTCCAGGTCCAGGTCCATGTCCCTCCAGTCTGTCCTCTCTCTGGTCCATGCTGCTGAAACACTAATCATTCATGTTGTAAACAGATCAGCTGATCCTCCACTGATTGGCTCTTATTCATCAGCTGCTGTACTTCTACTATCCGTCCACTAGATGGAGCCATGGAGGACACACATGATGCGTTCACTGACACTGAGACTTTCAACAAACTCAGGTCCATCATGATCAACGTATATATTTTATACTATCTTCCAGTTCATAGACTTTCTATATTTTATACAGACATTAAATATCTTGTATATATTTTTAGACACATTCTTCATATACTAGTAAACCTTCTGTTCATTTATTCCTTTTCTATTCTGTCTTGTAACATGTTGTGGTGTCTTGTCAGTAGATATGTAGCACAGTGGGACCAGGAGAAACACAATCTCACACTAATATGTTTTCATTCATAAACTGAGGAGGTGACAAGAAACACCACTTGAGTCTTTAATAGATTTACCTTCTAGATAGAAAACTCTAGATATCAGACATAGATTTACATATGAACACAACATATCTCATGTCCATTCCATGTTTTAAACTCTTCTATATTCTAGATAGAAATGTGTCTGTCATGTAGAAAGCGTCTCTATGTTGAACTGGAGTAAAAGTACTTAGTTACTTTCAGCGCTTCCCGTTAGAAAAGCAGATCAAACTTTTAGAGACAGATTTCAAATCAAAGACTGTGTCATGGATGGAAATAATCAAAGAAGTTGAAATCATATTTAGGAAGCAGGTCTGGCGCTGATCACGCAGAGACTAGACATGGCGGATCAGTTTCATACTAGTCCTCCTCCAGACTCTGGACTTTCAGCTCTGACTCAGATTAACGTGAATTTATGGAGCTGCAGATTTCTGCTGCTTCTGTTGGAGCTGAGCTGCTGACATCTGATGTTAACCAAGAAAACATTCAAAACTGCTTCATTACCTTCAGACGGAGTTTGACACGGAGAGAAAAATATCTGCGACACGATCCTGGAGAAAGAGAAACTAAACTGAAACCAGGAAACTAATTGCCAGGAATGCAGTGTACTACTTTTAGGATAAACCTGGTGACGAACCTGTCAAACCTGCTTCTCCAGTCACTGCTGCTCCAAAAGACTTTACTGCTGTACCATGACTCTTTAAGCATCATGTGGACTAGTCACTGATCACGTGACAATAAAAACACGGACGCCTCCTAGACTCCCATACTACCGTGACATGTCAGTCCTGAAATACAACTAAAGTATTATTGCAGCAAAGACATGCTAAGCTAATGCTAGCAGAGAAACGGTCCAAATCCTCTGGACAGCAGTCAGTTAACAACTTGACCAAACGTCCTGTGGTCACAGAGAGAAGGAGCCGGAGGCTGAACATCAAGTATTTGATAAAGTTATTAGAGCTTTAGCTGCTACACTATCCCATCTAACAACACACTGTGCAGTACTATCAAATGCTACTGATGGTGCTGAGGTGCTGCATGTTTTTATACAGGCTATACATATCTGTAGAATCTTTTATTTATCTGTTCTGAATCTTTTATCCCAGGATATTAGTCCATCAGTTCATCAACTTCTTTCTGTTCTGGGTCGATTTCCTCCTGATTTTACAATTCAAACATTTAGACGCAGAAATTAGTTAAATTCTCTGGTTGATCAGCATCAAACCAGGAGAATGTTTTGATTATTCTTAATAAAATACATGAATAGAAACATTGATGATTAGAAAAGACTTGAATTAATCACTAAATGCTTCTCTGCAATGGACTGGACCTCTCGCCCGATGACAGCTGGGATAGGTTCTAGCAGACCCCCGTGACCCCTAACAGGACTAAACGGGTATAGAAAATGACTGACTGCCTGACTAAATGCTTCTGAGTTGCTGCTAAAATGATGAATTCTTAGTTCCAGTTAATGAGCAGCTTGTTTAGACGCTGAGGTCCACACAGCAGGGGGCGCTGCAGATAGAGGTTTAGACTTTCTTTGGCTCTGAAGCATCAGCCTGGCTCAGCACTTACCTGAACCCTTTTTAGATTTGGAACCAAAACCAACCATGACTTTTGACCTTTACCAGCTTTGTCCAATGAAAATGGAGTAAAATCACAAAGTAGAAACTGAATTTAACAGGAATGAAAATGGTTGATAAAGATAAAGCTTCTTAGAGAAAGTGAAAACTAAAACGCTGGCGGCGCTGAAGGACGAGTTCAAACAACATTTCTCTAGTGAGTGCGATTAAAAAAAAAAGTGTTTGTAAGGATGTAAACATGATCAGCTTTAGTGGTTTTAAGATCATGTTGATCTAGAAAGAGACGTGTAGATTTGAAGAGCTTGTTTCTATGAAGGTTTAATTGAGACATATTTAAGGAGATGTTAGATCTAGTTTGTTTTTAACGCTGTAATCTGCTGTAGTTTAGTTCAGACACTGGATGATGAAGAGGAGGAGGAGGAAGAACATTTAGCTTCATTTATGGAGGAGGAAGAGGAGGAGGAAGAGGAAGAACTTTTAGCTTCATTTATGGAGGAGGAAGAGGAGGAGGACAAAGAAGAGGAGGAAGAGGAGGAAGAGGAGGAGGAAGAGGAAGAAGAGGAGGATGACAGAAAGGTAGAAGAGGAAGAGGAGGATGAAGATGAGCAGGAGGAACAGGAAGAGGAGAAAAAGGAAGAGGAAGAGTGGGAAGAGGAGGAGGAGGAAGAAGATTTAGCTTTGTTTATGGAGGAGGAAAAGGAGGAGGAAGAGGAGTAAGAGGGGGATGAGGAGTCCTGATGAAGAGCACACACCTTCAAATCATTGATGTTATAGAAGAAATGCACATTTTCTACCAGTTTGTGGTGTCGTCTCCAGCTTTGATTGAAGTGTGTTGATGTATAGATGAATTATTAAAGATCAACATGAAAATGTTAAAGATGACTGGTTGTTTATTCAAAGACAAAACATCTGTAAGTTTCATTTTCTCAGTCAGAGTGAGTAGAAACTGTAGAAAATCTGAACCCACACTGAGCAAAGTCAAACTCTGATCTTTTCCCCCATTGTCAGCTATTCTCCAGCTTCAAACTCACGTCTGCTTCAGAAATCACAGACCTCATCCAGAAACCCAAGCCCTCCACATGTCAGCTAGATCCCCTCCCCACAACTCTCTCCTCTCTGCTCCCCCTCATCACTGCCATCATCCACTCCTCACTAACCACTGGAATTGTTCTTCCACTCTTCAGAGTTGCAGCTGTCACCCAATACTGAACAAACCTGCTTCAGATCCTAACCACTACAACAACCTCCGCCCCATCTCTAACCTACCTTTCATTTCCTGAATCCTCCAACAAACTGTTGCCACTCAGCTTCACTCCCACCTATCTCACAACCAACCGCCTGTATGAACCATTCCAGTCTGGTTCAGCCCCCACCACAGCACACATCGAAAACACATCTTAAGCACTGCAAATGTTTTTATTATTTATTGCAAAACACTCTTTATTGAATGCTTTAACACGTAGTTTGACTACATTTGTAGCGGTTTTCCTATGATCATTGTATATGATCCTGCCACTTAAACCTATCTTGTCCTTAAACTAAAAAACTCTGATCTTGCACACTTATGGATGTGTTGCAGTACTAATACACCTGTCGTATTATCATTACAATGACACATGAAACAATAAATACAAGTTGTAAATCAAAAAAAAAAAAGTACCACACGAAAGTACGAAAGGCTCGGGGTCGGAGCCGGAGCCGGAGCCAGAAGAAGCGGAGGACGGACGGCGCAGCGCATCAAAGACGGGGCACACATTTATTTGTACTCCATGAATTCGGAGGTGCTTCATCATTGCAAATGTTGCATTTTGCTGAGACATTTTGTTTAGAAAAGTGAAGCCACACTTCGGACCTCCGACGCACGTTATCCACGTCCAATCAGACATAAGCCAGCACTTCCGTATAATAATAAGTATTGAAAAAGCAAAAAACAGAAAATAGACATTGAAAAAACAATATGCTCTACTGTATCAAAGAACCTCGAAAAAGTGGAGCAGGTGAGGTAGCTGGTGGAGGAGGGGCTGACGGTGAACGGGCTGTTCGAAGCGGTGCAGCCGCTCACACAACCTGCAGCCCGGATCATCCTGTCTAACGTGCCTCCCTTCATCAGCGACGAGTTCCTCATCGGAGAGTTGTCCCGACACGGCAAAGTAGTGTCCCCCATTAGAAAAGTGCCCTCTGGATGTAAGTCTCCGCTGCTTCGCCATGTGGTGTCGCATCGGAGGAGACTGTCCTCCTCGAAAAAACGACCACATGAGTCGTGTGTACAACCATAGATATATATAGAATGACTAGATGTCTCACGCCGGAGTCTAGAGCCTCCGCATAGGTCGGCCATCTTACCACAGGCTGACTTTCTCGCGAGATCAGTCGAACCTTAGTTAAATGGATGTAACCTGAGGTAAGGTAAGTGCTTTACAAATGTTAATACCCTTATCTCGCTGAAATCTTGATGGATTTACAAACTGATTGTTTTCTTACAAACGTTATTAACGTGGTTATAATTCTGGATGCTTGAACATGTTGAAATCGCAGCTTATCTCCTCAAAAAAACCTGATTTGATCGTGCAGTTCAGTTGTGTATCACGTCTAGCTAGGCTACTAGCTACCGAGTAATTTGGGGCGAGGCAGAATTACGCTTTCTTTTCAATATAATACACACATGATACACATGATTTAACTGAATTTACACATGATTTTCTGTCTGGTCGGTTTGTTAAAACATCTTTCTACAGGAAATTGCTGACAAGATGCCAGACTTTTGTGCCGCCTATGGCTGCTGTAACCGCCGTGGTCTTGAGACGAGAGCCCGAGGGTTCTCCTTTCACCTGTAGGATTTTACAGTATTATGAATTATTTTTAGGATAATCGTTAGTTACTTAGTGGAAGAACAATACAGGTCCTGTTACACAGGAACAGCGGGGATATGACATAATAGTATTGCTAGATTGTTGTTGACACAAGGTTTAGAATAGAATTGTTTACATAATCACTGGACGTTTGAATATAGTTTTTAATGTGTTTATCTTATTCTTGAAGTACATACATACATCCTTACATACATACAATTACCCCCAACATATGATAATCTAGGTGTATACTTGTGTCCTTGCCCTTAAATGGAAAGATAGATTTAAAATGTTGACAATAATTTATATATCTGTGTACATTTTTCACTTTTTAAGGTTTCCCAATTCCAGAGAGAGGAGGAGGAAGTGAGAAGTTGCCCTAAGAAGGGACCGTTTTGCTGCCACGGACAGGACACTGATCTGCAGTGAGCACTTCAAGACCGAGGACTTCGACAGGACTGGGCAGACTGTGCGGATTAAAGATGGTGTTGTGCCATCCATTTTCAGCTTTCCAGCACATCTTCAAAGGGTATGTGTATGTTTATCACTGACCAAAAATATCTTGATATACACATGTGATTAGTTTTTGTTTATGCAAGGTATATAATTTGTTGTTTATTATAGCATATTTTAGACACTCAAAACTACTTTATTTTAGTCAGTAGCAATAAGAAGCACTTCAACTTCAACATAGCTAGAAGACAACCTGCCAATGGACTTGATGCCTGATGTTGTAAGTATTTGCATGTGAAATGTTACAAACTAATGATAGCATCATATAGGTAAGAGATAACGTATGGAACGCCGGTCATTATTGGGTATATAAGTCACGACAGGTCCCTCACAACCCACCCCTTTCAAGTGTACATATAGTATATAGTTCTCTGCAAACCTCACCATCATGCCTTCAGTGTGTCTTGAACAACCACACATAAAAGGTTGCACATATTATATTGGTATTTTATTATTTGATGTTAGATAGATTTATGAGTGAAGTTACCAACACAATAGATTGGCCGTAACACACTCACCCATTTTAGAATCACATTCCCTCTCTCTGTCTTTCTCTCTCACTTTTGGCCCTCATCGCACCTGAAGTCCCAACCCAATGACTGCCCTACCATCTCTTCTTGCTGTCACCTTGTCCAGACTTCCTGGCCCGCACAGCCTAGCGACCCACAACCTGCCAGCCTGTTCGCTTATCACTTCATCATCACTTATCAGGCCCAGCAGCATGAGGACCAGAACCAGCACCACCGGGACACTGGGTCACCTTGTTACTTGGCTAAGTTTTTAATGAAAATGTAAATAAATAAATAAAAATATTAAAAAGAAATCCATCAAATGTCTCTAACACCTCTGTCCAAACATTGATTTTAATATATCTTCAAAAATCTTTCAAAAGTGCCTTTATAATGTCTAAACAAACTGGTTCACTACCATTTCATGTGTAAAATATATTATTTTTACAAATTTGGAAATATGGACTTTGGTTCTTCGTGCTGTGTTACTGTCATCTCTGTGGGTGGGGATTTCAACTTGCTGCGTTTCTTGAAGTATATTTGTTAAGGGAAATCTTGTAGGCCTAGTCTACCTATTCTAGAACATTATTCTATTTTTTAGAACTTAAGATAATTATTCAAAAGTAGTCAGTGTCATAACTACATCTTTGACGTTTAGAATAAACCAAACTGTTTGAAAATCGGTTGAAAATTGAGAAAGTTATGGCTGTTTAAAAATGACATGTTTTACTATCAACACAATGTTTTGGGTGAGCGAGCTGCCTGTGGCAAGATGGCCGCCATATGCGGACGTTCGACTCCGTTGGCCAGCAACGCGGACGAGACATCTACCCTGCGTTCCAAAAACAGTTTGAGTCACCCTCGCTCACTTGCCCTCAGCCCTTGCTATGACGTCACACGGAGGCCACTTGGAGGGAGGAGGGAAAGTGGGCGGAGGAAGAGTGAGAGAGGTAAATGGAACACACCTGCCCTCGTTCACTAATAGCCCAGACAATCATGGAGCAACCACATGTGGTTGGAGTAGCGCTGTACTGCCTTTTGCAAATTAACCAAAATACGCGGAGACTCATTTCATTGAGACTCCTCCTCCTCCTCCTCCTCCTCATTGTCTTTATGGTCTTAATTGTTAAAGATTGTGGTTACAAACACAACACTTAAAGTCATGTAGGATAGACGTTACAGGGAACAATGTTTAAAGCAAAGAACAGATCATTACCAGAACATTTACATAACTTGTTTAAATTGGAGGAAGGGGACAACAGACTGAAGCTTGATTTTAAACATACATTTGCAAGGCTAAGCTTAAAACAAATGTGTATTTCTGTTGCAGGTGTAAAAGTATGGCATTCACAAAGCAAGGAATTGAAAAGTTGTACAAGTATGTCTCAGTTGTTTAAAAAAGAAAAAAAAAGCATCTACAAAAAAGAAGGAGAAAAAGAAGGGAAAAAAAGAAAAGATGGATAGACGAGTGGTGTCTACTGCTATTTTGTTTGTTTTCCTGTCACTACTATGTTTCATCATTCTTAATATTTTGAAACAGAGTACAATATTGGTGTTGATAGTAAGCCAATGTAATTATAACAACAGAGAGAGGCAGGTACTATAAGTTTTCTTCATCATGCTCCTTTTTATTTATGGTGACAATGTGTACATTATGTAAATATGTGCAACCATGTGAGAATGTAAACCATGAATGAAATAAATCGAAATGAAATGAAACAATTGTCTATAATATAATAAATGAGAAGAAAGCATAGTTTTTTGTGCATTCCTTTGTGATACAGTTTTGATTTAATTCTTTCCAGACACCGTCTGTTCGTTATGCCGTCATCAACACAGCACTACCATTGATGGCAGTATATTTGGATCCCCAGGAGGATCCAAAGAGGGATTTCCGTCTGTCCCGTGATGCCATAAACATATTGATGGAATTGCTTGACATCAACAAAAGTCATGGCTGGGAACCTGACTTTGAAGTCCTTTTATTTCTGTACTGGCTGGCTCATGGGGCCTCCTATAGTGTTGTTTCTCGGGCATTTGGTTCCCCGAAGACAAGTGTCTTTTGTGCTGTACATAAGGTGGCAGGCAAAATAGTGGAGAAGAGGAGCCACTGCATCACCCTCCCCAAACCAAATGAGCTGGAGGCAACAGGAGAGGGGTTTGCTGGCCTTGCACAGCATGAGGCATTCAAAGCATGTGTGGGTGCTATTGATGGCTGCCACATTAGAATAAAGGCACCTGCAGGTCCTGCCTCCACTGACTACACTAATCGCAAGCTATTTCATTCTATCCAGCTCCAAGCTGTGTGTGACAGTGGAGGCAGGTTTTTGGACACATTTACAGGTTACCCTGGGTCTGTCCATGACACACGTGTGCTAAAGAACAGTCCCATTTACACAGGTCAACTCTACCCCCCAGCAGGCTACTTCATTGTAGGTGATGGTGGATACCCCTGCATTGCCTGCATTGACCGCTTGGCTCACGCACATTTAACTGTAAATCTGGCCAAATGTGACTTTGCGAAGGCTACAGTTACCTATCTCGGTCGTGTGGTAGGTCAAGGGAGAGTCTGTCCTGTGCGAGCAAAGGTGCATGCAATTGATAACTATGTTCCTCCTACAACCAAGAAAGAACTGATGAGGTTCTTGGGGCTCGTTGGGTATTATCGTTGTTTTTGTAGGAACTTTTCAACTGTTGTGGCGCCTCTTACTAACTTGTTGAAGGGTAAAGTCAAGTTTGAGTGGTCTCCTGCGTGTCAGTCTGCGTTTGAGAATGTGAAGTCCTTGATTTGTAATGCTCCGGTTTTGGCTGCTCCTCGGTGGGACAGGCCCTTTAAAGTGGAGGTAGATGCCAGTTATGTGGGGGCAGGAGCGGTGTTAATGCAACCTGATGACTTGGAAGTGGATAAGCCTGTTTGTTTTTTTTCTCGGAAGTTTAACAAGCATCAGTTGAATTATTCTGTTATCGAAAAAGAAACACTGGCTTTGGTTTTGGCTTTGCAGCATTTCAGGGTCTATGTTAGCTCTGGGCCTGTTGTTGTGTTTACTGATCATAACCCTTTGACGTTTCTAAATTCTTTACAGTGTCCAAACCAGCGCTTGATTCGTTGGGCCCTGTTGTTGCAGTCCTTTTGCCTTGAGATCCGCCATATCAAGGGCTGTGATAACCTGGTGGCTGACGCCTTGTCAAGGGCTCCATGTGATTAGCCTGTTTGCTGTGTACTCATGTTGGTTTCTGTTTTATGTGTTTCAGGTGCCGTCTGCTTCTGTGTCCTTTTCCCTTGGGCCTTTTGGGCTATCAGGGTTCCGTGTGGGACCCTGTCTTTGTGGGGGGGGGTGTTACGGCCCCAGCCTATGGCTGCGTTCTGTCTGTGTGTGTCTGCGTGGGTGTGTCTGCTGTGTGGGAGTGTTTACAGGCTGCTGATTGCGGACGGCTGGAAGCGCCTGTGTATGGTTCCCTGATTGGCTGGCTGATATAAACCCCTGCCGTGGGCGTAACAACTTGTTACGCCCACGGCCGCAACAACACAAAGGGCAAGGCAGCGCGATGTATCAAAATACAATGTATTTTATTGAGTTGACAACAAAGGAAATGTGCGATGGGGTGTGAGAATGAGCGTCAGTGGTGTGGGCAGGTGTTTGAGTGGTATGCAGTATGTGTGGTGCATGTTGTCAGGTGCAGAACATAACAAAAGGGGTGCAGCAGGTTGAAGGTCCCGGGGATGAGTGAGAGAGTGAGGCAGCCCACGGCAGGGGTTTATATCAGCCAGCCAATCAGGGAACCATACACAGGCGCTTCCAGCCGTCCGCAATCAGCAGCCTGTAAACACTCCCACACAGCAGACACACCCACGCAGACACACACAGACAGGACACAGCCCTAGGCTGGGGCCGTAACACCCCCCCCCACAAAGACAGGGTCCCACACGGAACCCTGATAGCCCAAAAGGCCCAAGGGAAAAGGACACAGAAGCAGACGGCACCTGAAACACATAAAACAGAAACCAACATGAGTACACAGCAAACAGGCTAATCACATGGAGCCCTTGACAAGGCGTCAGCCACCAGGTTATCACAGCCCTTGATATGGCGGATCTCAAGGCAAAAGGACTGCAACAACAGGGCCCAACGAATCAAGCGCTGGTTTGGACACTGTAAAGAATTTAGAAACGTCAAAGGGTTATGATCAGTAAACACAACAACAGGCCCAGAGCTAACATAGACCCTGAAATGCTGCAAAGCCAAAACCAAAGCCAGTGTTTCTTTTTCGATAACAGAATAATTCAACTGATGCTTGTTAAACTTCCGAGAAAAAAAACAAACAGGCTTATCCACTTCCAAGTCATCAGGTTGCATTAACACCGCTCCTGCCCCCACATAACTGGCATCTACCTCCACTTTAAAGGGCCTGTCCCACCGAGGAGCAGCCAAAACCGGAGCATTACAAATCAAGGACTTCACATTCTCAAACGCAGACTGACACGCAGGAGACCACTCAAACTTGACTTTACCCTTCAACAAGTTAGTAAGAGGCGCCACAACAGTTGAAAAGTTGTACGCCCGGCTCTGAGGCCGCAACACCGCTCCTGCTCCCACATAACTGGCATCTACCTCCACTTTAAAGGGCCTGTCCCACCGCCTAATGACACCATTCAGAGAGCCACTGCAGTCCAGGGTCCAGGAGCGCTACAACGGCTGTCACTCCAGGGCCCGTTCAGTTATTGAAAGGTCTTTTGGTATGATGAAGACTCGATGGCGCAGCATCTTCTTTAAGGCCCTGGAAGTTGACATAACGTTTGTGCCATCCGTCATCACCTGTTGTGCTGTACTGCATAACATATGCCTGGGTGTCGGGGATATTGAGGAGCCAGTCCAGGAAGCTTGGGTGGACAATATCCCTCTTGCCCCTCTTGCTGTTGAGGTCGGTGGAGCAGCACTAAGAGAAAGGCTGGCAGGCCGCATCTCCGCACCTGTCCAACAGCTACTGGACCATGATTATCTGTAGGGAATGTAAGGCAAAAGAGACACCACACAATTATGCTATTGAGATTTATTTGTTCATGTTTCTTTTCCACATGTGTGGTGTATTTTATTTTTCAAAAGTTTTGAGTTAAAAAAAAAAAAAGATTGAAACAAAATGAAATTTCTGTTAATGTCAAAATAAAAGAAAACAAATGAGGGTGTGATGTAATTACTGAACTTAAACTCACAAGGCATTAGTCAGGGCCTAAATAATAAGTTACAAAATTAGATTTGCCTACATTTTGTCCACCATCTTCTCAAAAATGTTCAGAAGCCTGTCTGTTTGTGCCTCCAAACGCTGGAAGCGGTCCTCATCCCTCTCTCCCTCCTTCAGAATAATGTCAATGAGGCGCTCCCTCCAGGCTCTTTTTTTAGGTGGAGATTGTTGTGGTGGTGGTGGTGGTTCTGATGATGATGATGCTGCTGATGATGCTGATGCTGATGATGCAGATGATGCTGATGATGCAGATGATGCTGATGATGATGGTGGTGGTGGTGTGGGGCTCTCTGGAGGTCCTGGCAGACAGCTGGCAGTGGCAGTGCTGCTCGTTGTTGGTTTTTCCCCTGTGTATGAGGCAATTAGGACGGGTGGTGTTACCGATGGCCGTGCCCCAATTGCCTCATGCATCAGGGGAAACCACTGCCAGCTGTCTGCCTTTTCCTCCCCCTGATCGGTTCCTGCCCCTGTAGGGGGGGCTTTCAGGTCCTATAGGGGAGAAAACAGAAGTAAGTTTTTTTATGAGTGAATTTGTTTCACCAATTGTATAGCTACTGTATACTAATTACCTTGTATTTCTTTTTCAGGTTTTCCCACTTTTTAGCCGCCTGTGCTCCTGTCACCCTCCCTTGCAGACCCATCTTCTGTACAATTGTCCTATTTACACAATAAAACAATTATGCTATGCTCACCAAACGTATTTTCCGGACTAATATGTCGCAACCGTGTATTAGTCGCATCTGTCAAAAAATACGTCATGAAGAGGAAAAAAAACATATAGTCGCACCAGTTTATAAGTCGCATTTATTTTTCAAACATTTAATTATTAGCCGGGTCTCATATAACGGCCGGGGCTTTGTGTACACGAAAGACCGACACCTATAGCCTACTACAGGCCGGTTCAAAAAAAAAAAAAAAAAAACTCGCCTGGAGCAAACTGATGAGGATATGATCAGAAACTCTTTGTGGACTGTGGAGACTGACGGGAGTGAAGCCGACCTCTCCTCTGCTTCAGAGAGGGACAGCCCTCACGTGCTGTTCTTGCTGCGCTGTCGGCCCGTCTTTGGTCTCTGCTCCGTGTCCGGAGCCCAGTCGGGACCGGAGCAGAGACCGAAGACGGCCCGACAGCGCAGCAAGAACAGCACGTGAGGATGATGAAGATGAGCTATTGAATGCGGAGGGATTCAGAAATAAAAGCCTCGCTTCCCTCTTTTGGTCATAGCGTATGCTATATTTTTGATAGTAGCCTATATACGTCGCTTCTGAATAGGTCGCATGGTCAGCCAAACGAGGAAAAAAGCGCGACTTACAGTCCGGAAAATACGGTACATTAAAACCTTTAGTCTCCCACAAATAAAATAAGCACCACAACAAAGAAGCAATGGTAAGTAATAAGTAACAGAAATACATTCAATGCCACAGTAGGTTACAAATAAACTCACTCCCAGGCCAGCTTTGAGGCATTTCTTTTGCCAGTAAAGAGAGCTTCATTTCTCATTCTGAGCTTTATGAGGAGCTCCGTCTCCTCATCAGACCCTGTAACAATATGGAAACAATCCCTTAATCACACAGAATGCACAGCAAATGATGCGACATCAGAAGAATAAAATGCTATTTAGATAGAAGTATTTTGCGTTCTTTTTCTTTTGTTTGTGACAAATAGCTTATACTTACACTTGTAAACGGTGGGCTCCCGCTCTGCCATAGCTGTGCAACGGCCAGTCTAATTGCACAATTAGTACCTGCCCGTGCTGGCTCCTTTAATTCATTTTCTTCTTCTTTGGTGGTAAATAGACAGCAGACAACGGTGTTTGAGGTTCATTATCGCCACCGCATGGACATATTTTTCGTGCACCACTGCAATGCATTGTGGGTGATATACAGCTCTGGAGTGACCATCGTTGTTGACTTGATCACTCAGCCCTCAAGGGTTGATCTCACCAAGGTTACTTCAGCTGTTTGGAGAAATGGAACAGCCCTTATGATGGCGGCGGGGATTCCCCCGAGGGCAAGTGCTGAGGGCAAGTGAACGAGGGCGACTCAAACTGTTTTTGGAACGCAGGGCTGGTGTCTCTTGATTTCTGTCACCTGTGTCTCGTCACCCCTTGGTTCCTCGTGTGTGTATATATAGCCCTGGCTTCCCCTTTGTTCCTGTCCGTCATTCCCTATGGTTGCTTTCCCTCTGTGTCTTCCTGTTTCCAGTGTTTCTTGTTCCTTTGTGTTTTACCAGTGCCCTCGACGTCTCAAGTGTTTTTGCCTTTAGTTATTGTTGTTCTACCCTTTGGATTTTCCTGCTGACATTCCGGACTTCCGACATTCTGACGACAGACTACCGACAATCTGACATTCCGACATTCCGGACTTCCGACTTCCGACATTCCAACAACAGACTTCCGACTGCCGACATTCCGGACTTCTGACATTCCGGATTTCCGACAATCTGACGACAGACTTCCGACAATCTGACATTCCGACATTCCGGACTTCCGACTTCCGACATTCCAACAACAGACTTCCGACTGCCGACATTCCGGACTTCCGACGTTCCGGATTTCCGACATTCTGACGACAGACTTCCGACAATCTGACATTCCGACATTCCGGACTTCCGACTTCCGACTTCCGACATTCCAACAACAGACTTCCAACTGCCGACATTCCGGACTTCCGACATTCTGGACTTCTGACAATCCGACTGCCGGCATTCTGGATTCCCGACATTCCGACCTGACGGACTTCCGACATTCCAACTGCCGACATTCCGGACTTCCGACATTCCGACATTCCGGACTTCCGACATTCCGACATTCCGACATTCAGGACATCCGACTTCCAACAAATGCCGACGACGGACTTCCGACATTCCGGACATCCGACATTCCGACTGCCGACATTCTGGATTTTCGACATTCCGACCTGACAGACTTCCGACATTCTGACGACAGACTTCCAACAATCTGACATTCCGACATTCCGACTTCCGACATTCCAACAACAGACTTCCGACATTCCGACTGCTGACATTCTGACTGCCGGCATTCCGGATTCCCGACATTCCGACCTGACGGACTTCCGACATTCCGACTGCTGACATTCTGACTGCCGGCATTCCGGATTCCCGACATTCCGACCTGACGGACTTCCGACATTCCGACTGCTGACATTCCGACATTCCGGACTTCTGACATTCTGGACATCCGACATTCCGACTGCCGGCATTCCGGATTACCGACATTCTGACCTGAAGGACTTCCGACATTCCGACTGCTGACATTCCGACCTGACGGACTTCCGACATTCTGACGACAGACTTCCAACAATCTGACATTCTGACATTCCGGACTTCCGACATTCCAACAGACTTCCGACATTCCGACTGCTGACATTCCGACCTGACGGACTTCCGACTGCCGACATTCCGACCTGACGGACTTCCGACATTGTGACGACAGACTTCCGACAATCTGACATTCCGACATTCCGGAGTTCCGACATTCCGACGACGGACTTCCAACTTCTGACATTCCGGATTTCCGACTACCGACATTCCGACTGCCGGCATTCCGGATTCCCGACATTCCGACCTGACGGACTTCCGACATTCTGGACATCCGACATTACGACTGCCGACATTCCGGATTTCTGACATTCCGAGCTGACAGACTTCCGACATTTTGACTGCTGACATTCCGACCTGAAGGACTTCCGGCATTCTGGCTGCTGACATTCCGACATCCCAACAACAGACTTCCGGCAATCCGACATTCCAGACTTCCGACATTCCGACCTGACGGACAGCCGACATTCCGACCACAGACCACGAATTGATTCCGACATTCCGGATTTCCGACATTCCGACCTGACGGACAGCCGACATTCCGACCACGGACCACGAATTGATTCCGACATTCCGGGCTTCCGACATTCCGACCTGACGGATTTCCGACATTCCGACCTGACATTCCAACCTGACGGACTTCCGACATACCGGACATCTGACATTCCGACGACGGACTTCCAACTTCTGACATTCCGGATTTCCAACTACCGACATTCTGACTGCCGGCATTTCGGATTCCCGACATTCCGACCTGACGGACTTCCGACATTCTGGACATCCGACATTCTGACTGCCGACATTCCGGATTTCTGACATTCCGAGCTGACGGACTTCTGACATTCCGACAGTTGACATTCCGAGCTGACGGACTTCCGACATTCCGACAGCTGACATTCCGACCTGACGGACTTCCAGCATTCTGGCTGCTGACATTGCGACATCCCAACAACAGACTTCCGGCAATCCGACATTCCAGACTTCCGACATTCCGACCTGACGGACAGCCGACATTCCGACCACGGACCACGAATTGATTCCGACATTCCGGATTTCCGACATTCCGACCTGACGGACAGCCGACATTCCGACCACGGACCACGAATTGATTCCGACATTCCGGATTTCTGACATTCCGGGCTTCCGACATTCCGACCTGACGGATTTCCGACATTCCGACCTGACGGACTTCCGACATTCCGGACATCCGACATTCTGACGACGGACTTCCAACTTCTGACATTGCCGGCATTCCGGATTCCCGACATTCCGACCTGATGGACTTCCGACATTCCGCCTGCTGACATTCCGACATTCCAGACTTCCGACATTCCGGACTTCCGACATTCCGACCTGACGGACTTCTGACATTCCGACTGCCGACATTCAGACTTCCGACATTCCGAACTTCCGATATTCCGGACTTCCGACATTCCGACCTGACGGACTTCTGACATTCTGACTTCCGACATTCCAACGACAGACTTCCGGCAATCCGACATTCCAGACCATTCCGACCTGACGGACTTCCGACCTTCCGACTGCCGATATTCAGACTTCTGACATTCTGACTTCTGACATTCCAACGACAGACTTCCGGCAATCCGACATTCCAGACAGCCGACATTCCGACCATGGACTTCCAACTTCTGACATTCCGGACATCTGACATTCCGACTGCCGACATTCCGGACATCCGACATTCCGACGACGGACTTCCGACCTGACGGACTTCCGACATTCCGACTGCCGACATTCCGACCTGACGGATATCTGACATTCTGGACTTCCGACATTCCAGACTTCCGACATTCCAACAACAGACTTCTGACATTCTGGCTTCCGACATTCCAACGACAGACTTCTGACATTCTGACTTCCGACATTCCGACCATGGACTTCCAACTTCTGACATTCCGGACATCTGACATTCCGACTGCCGACATTCCGGACATCCGACATTCCGACGACGGACTTCCGACCTGACGGACTTCCGACATTCCGACTGCCGACATTCCGACCTGACGGATATCTGACATTCTGGACTTCCGACATTCCAGACTTCCGACATTCCAACAACAGACTTCTGACATTCTGGCTTCCGACATTCCAACGACGGATTCCTGACATTCTGACCTGACGGACTTCCGACATTCCGACTGCTGACATTCCGACCTGACGGACTTTCGACATTCTGACGACAGACTTCCAACAATAGGACATTCCGACATTCCGGACTTCCGACTTCCGACATTCCGACTGCTGACATTTCGACCTGACGGACTTCCGACATTCCGGACTTCCGGCAATCCGACATTCCAGACAGCCGACATTCCGACCACGGACTTCCAACTTCTGACTTCTGACATTCCGGACTTCCGACTGCCGGCATTCCGGATTCCCGACATTCTGACCTGACGGACTTCCGACATTACGACCTGACGGACTCCCGACATTCTGACGACAGACTTCCAACAATCTGACATTCCGACATTCCGGACTTCCGACATTCCAACAGACTTCCGACATTCCGACTGCTGACATTCCGACCTGACGGACTTCCGACATTCCGACTGCTGACATTATGACCTGACGGAGTTTCGACATTCCGGACTTCCAGACTTCCGACATTCCGGCGACGGACTTCCGACATTCCGGACTTCCGGCATTCCGGACATCCGACATTCCAACTGCCGACATTCCGGATTTCCGACATTCCGACCTGACAGACTTCCGACATTCCGACCTGACGGACTTCCGACATTCCGGACTTCCAACATTCTGACGACAGACTTCCGACATTCCGACATCCCGGACTTCCGACTTCCGATATTCCAACAACAGACTTCCGACTGCCGACATTCCGGATTTCCGACATTCCGACCTGACGGACTTCCGACATTCCGACTGCTGACATTCCGACCTGACGGACTTCCGACATTCCGGACTTCCGACATTCCGACGACGGACTTCCAACTTCTGACATTCCGGATTTCCGATTTCCGACCTGACAGACTTCCGACATTCCGACATTCCGGACTTCCGACATTCCGGACTTCCGACATTCCGGATTTCTGACATTCCGACCTGACGGACTTCCGACATTCCGACTGCTGACATTCCGACCTGACGGACTTCCGACATTCTGACGACAGACTTCCGACAATCTGACATTCCGACATTCCGGACTTCCGACATTCCAACAACAGACTTCCGTCATTCCGACTTCCGACATTCCGACTGCCGACATTCCGACCTGACGGACTTCCGACATTCCAACGATAGACTTCCGACTTCCGGCAATCCGACATTCCTCCATGACACGGTGCATAGGAGGCTGATTATTTCTTTGCAATCCGGACGGTAAGTAGATGATTTCCAAAGAAACTAGAGGTTCGTGGTAACTGAACTGTGGTAATCATGCAATTTTCTGACATTATGTTTAGATATTCCGGTCCCCTTCTATGCCCTGAGCCACAATGTGGCGAAAAGATGTTTACCCGGCTGGACAGACATCTGGCAACGGTGCACAAACTAACGGTATGTTTTATTTAATTATTTATGGCTATGTACTTGCACACTTAAAAATGGCAAAAATTCTAAGTTCTGTGTTAACAGAATGAGGGGAAAAAAGACCGCATGAAAGCGGCCAGGAAGAAGGCAATATTTGCCAAACTAAAGGTAATTTCCAAGGGAAAACATATGAAGAAAGAGGTGGAGGACCTCAAAGCAGCAAAAAGAGGCTGAGCTGCAAAAAGAGGTGGCACTACTGTAAATACTGTGTGGTGCCTTGTCCAAACAATTACCTGTTTTTTTTATTGTTTTTAGAGGATCTTTTGAAAAAATATAGGGTGATGCTGTTGGGCTCCAACCCTGGCAAGAAGGGTGCCTCCAATGTGACCCAGACGATGGCCCACGCAAGGCACTTTTTGGAGCACATGTGGGGGGCAGAAGGCCCACCCCCACGCAGCCTGATATTTCTAAAGGAGACGGAGAGAGTGATATCATAAGGGACAAGGTGGTCACCACCATAAAACATTATGTGCATGACGCGGGCAAATATGTGGCCTTCCTCCGGGACGAGAAGTTCCCACAAGTGCAGCTCACCCATGCCCAATTCCTCTCTTTGGAGAGGACCATTAAAAGGGAGCTGGGAGCGTGTCCAAGGAGATAGTGACCCACCGTCAAGAGGTGCACTCTGAAAAGAGCAGTAAGTACATTTTTCTACATCTTCACTATTTTTACCTTTCTTGTTTAACTCGTCCATTAATGTATGGCTCTTTGTAATTACAAAAAAGCTTCTGATGGTGGACCAGCTCTGCTCCTTTAAGGAATATGCAGCTGGGGAAATCCCCAAGGCTCTCAGTAAGTAACTTAAAGATTATAAGTCATAATTACAAGGTTTTTCAAAATTCCATAAAACACATAATTTGTCTTCTAGAAATGTTAAAGAAAGACCCCTCAAGTGACATGTACTACAGGGAATGTGTGGGTCTGCTGGCGGCCTACATGTTTGCCATAAGTGAACTCATATTTACAATAATAGCTCGTGGCCAGTCGGCTCCGGGTCGAATTTTCACAGGTCCATTTGGGTTCGGGTCCGTCAAATTGGACCCGTGAAGACCTCTAATGCAGACACAGATGACTGGATAACTGTAGCCAGCAACTAACAGTTTCCTACTCTCTAGAGGGGCATGTCAAATTTCCTAGAGAGTTAAACAAGGACAACGTTCACAGACAGCAATTATGCAGATTTATCTCACTAATTTATGAACTCAGACTGAGTATGTCAACAGTATTAACTTCCTTATGTTGCCAATGAGTTCACAGTCATTTAACAGTTGGCAAAACAAAAAAAATAAAAATAAAGGGTTTTAGTTTCATGAAAAGTCAAGTCAACAGGTTAAATTTCCCGACTAGATAATGCTAACACATGTTAGCAACGTGTTAGCTAACTTTAGCTAACGTTAAAGTTAGAATTTAGCTGAATAAGGTTCAATAAACACGTTAGCTTTAACCATCTAGCAATGCAAAAAAGAAACCTGGTTTCATTAAACAATGTGTAGCTGTGTGTTTTGAGTATTAAAGCCAGTCTTACCTACTTTATCCTCGTTTCTGCACAGCCAACCAGCCAGGTGCAACGTAGCTTGACGCGAGAGAAACCAACTGGAACTATTAAAATAGCCCAAAACCAAATCAAGCGAGTCATTGTGATAAAATAAATAACACTTTGCAGGTCCGCGGGTCGGATACGGATGAAAAACAAACAAAAAAAAATGTTTATGGGGGGGGGATAAGACAATAATATTTGCTTTACACTAAGCCCAAAATCGTGTAAAATGGAAGCAGTGTTATATTTTATTTTTATTATTGTTGTTGTTGTTTTAGATTTAGTTTCAGTATTTCAAACAAAAAGAAAGATGGCTTTTAAGTGAGGTGGATAGTTTGTCCCCAGTCTACTCTACTCTAACAGTAGTGTGGGGAGTACTGAAAATATACTCAAGTTAAAGCACCCTTAAAAATTACTTAATTCATTTGAAAAAAAAAAAAACTACTCATGTAAAAGTAAACAGCTCCTGGTTAATAAATTACTCAAGAATACAAGGGACTTCTGATTTGAATAATTTGTGCAAACTAATGAAAAAATGTATTTACGAAACTACAGCAGGTAGGGTCCTTACAATAGATCGATAAGTCGAAACAGGAGCCATGAGTCTCCTAGCAACAAGTGTCGTTTCAGAAGTGGATCATACTACACAGGAAAAAACTGGTCATTTAGTGGAAGGAATACAAAAGAAAGTGACCAACTGGGAAAACAAACGCACATTCACAGTGGTGTTGTTTTTCCCCGGTAGAAGACGCTGAAAGCAGAAATAAGACTAAGCCAGACACAGACGTCACTTTTTGAGATTTGTAGTGTGACTAGGGTTGCCACCCAGGACTGGACTGGTAATCTGACGTACTGGTCATTTTCCCAGTGGGCCAAAATTATTTTGGGCCAGTAAATGCCATCAAATAGCCCCCAAAATGCATTTTCCCTTTGGCATTGTGTAAGCAATGCAAGTCAGAATGCTTAGATGTTTTGTCACTATAGCAGAGGACCACTGAAAGATCCCTCATGTCCACCTCTCAGTTTTAGCCAAGTTGACAGTGGTTACTGTACATCTTTTGTCTAGCTAACAGAATATAATTGTGTATAAGACTAAAAAGAATTGATTTCAGAGTAGCCTTCCAGGGGTACACCCTGGACAGGTCGCCAGTCCATCGCAGGGCCAACACAGAGAGACAGACAACCATTCACGCGCACACCTACAGCCAATTTAGAATCACCAACTAACCTAATGAGCATGTCTTTGGATGGCGGGAGGAAGCTGGAGTACTCGGAGAGAACCCACACAGACACAGGGAGAACATGCAAACTCCACACAGAAAGGCCCAGTTGGCCCATGTAATATAAACACATAAACAAAAAACAAGGACAATTATATGTAGCCTACAGTGCTGTAAACAAATATATGATATTCATTGTATTATGATATTATTGTATCATTTCTAAATAACTTTACAGTATAGGCTTTTATAAGTTTAATGAAGAGTGAATTTTAAACATCCTGCAAGTCAGAACAACTCAAAACAGCTTAAAATAATTATAATAATCTGAATAGCTTTGTTTGTTTTAAGGCAACAAGCCTGTAACTATTAATTACTAACATGCTTGCATTTATCCCATTGTTCTAATGAGGTGTTTCTGTCTTGAAATAACCAGATTAAATGATAAAAAATGAAATGTTTTGTCAGACAGCATAAAGCGTGGTCATGGCCAGTGTTTCCCCGTCCATGTAACTCCTGTCCTCCTTCCTGTGTCTCTGTTTGTTCTGTGGGCATGGTGGTGTTGTGGTGATCCCAGCTCAACCTGCACACATCTGTCCCATCAGCTCATCGCCTTCTCCAGCCTGTCTACCCCTGCTTGACCCTCCCTCATCACCAAATCATTGTCTCAGATACTGTTAAGGCGCGTAGGCCACTAAAGTTGGAGTTAATTTTGATAATCTGTTTTATATTTGTGTCCTGGGATCATGACATACCTGCCTGCCTTCTTTCTAACCTGCCTGCGGTCCCTGCACCCCTCCAGTCAGCTGCACTAAGTCCTCAGCCTCTGTCATCTATCACCTCCTCTCCATTTCACCTCCATTCTCTGGTAGCCTGCAATAAAGCTCCATAACGTCACCTCACCTCTGTGCCCTGTGTTGTGTCCATGTTGTAACACCAGCACAATAATGTTGCTAATTGAAGACAAAGATTTAGACAATAATTATACCACACATTGATCTTGTGCCACAGACTAAGGCGATTACATTTCAAACAACCACGTCTCTTCCATCCCAAAGTGTGTCTAAGTGAGAGCAAATACCACAGTCAACTAAATATAGACTGGGAAGATGTGGAACTTAATAAAATCAAGGATACTTCTGCCAGAACATTAGCATTTAATGTTGCTTTCAACAAGAAATTAATTTGGGGATAGCTCCACTACAAATGCATAGTACAAGACATAATTATATCCTGTATTTGTTTCTAGAAACAAAATCATCTGTGCAATTCTGTACTGAATTCCATGAAAAGAAAAGAGCAAAACATTCAAACATGCATTAAATGCAAATATCTTCCAAAACAATGCTGCAAGCAGCATTTGAACAACAGGTCAGAGTCAGACAGAACACCTACGTATCAAAAGGTACAAAAAAATGAACCAGGAAGTTGTTGCATTGAATTGCATTGCACTCTAAGTGAAACGCCCCTGAACCTTTGGGGCCCTTTAATAAAACCAGTGATCACAGTGATCCCCTAACCCAGACATGATTTGACCCATTACTGGAGAGGTCTTTAAATGCCTCACCACTACCTCTATAAGGAGACACAACAGAGGAGGAAGAGGAGGAGGAAGATGAAGAGAAAGAGGATGAAGAGGAGGGGGGAGGAGGGGGAGGAGGAGGAAGGAGGACAAGGAGGAGGAGGAGGAAGAGGAAGAGAAAGAGGAGGAGGCAAGAGGAACAGGAGTAAGAGGAGGAGGAGGAGGCGGGGGAAGAGGAGGAGGGAGAGGAGGAAGAGGAGGGGAAGGAGGAAGAGGAGGGCGAGGAGGGAGGAAAGGAGTAGGAGGGGGCGGAGGAAGAGGAGGAGGAGGAGGAAGATGAAGAGAAAGAGGATGAAGAGGGGGATGAGGGGGAGGAGGAGGAAGGAGGAGGACGAGGAGGAAGAGGAAGAGAAGATGGGGAAGGGGAGGAGGAGGAAGAGGAGGACGATGAAGAGAAAGAGAAGGAGGCAAGAGGAACAGGAGGAAAAGGAGGAGGAAGAGGAGGGAGATGAAGAGAAAGAGGAGGAAGGAAGAAAGGAGTAGGGGGGATGATGGAGGAGGAAGAAGAGGAGAGGAGGGGAAGGGAGGAAGAGGAGGAGGAAGAGGAAGGAGGAAGAGGAAGGGGGAAGAGGAGGGAGGAAAGGAGTAGGAGGGATGAAGGAGCTATCAGCGACTGTTCCTATCCAAACAGAAGCGTCCTGTCGTGGTGTGAAGGTGTAGCCTACCTTTGTAGACATGCTCCATGCCTACACCCTCTGCTCTGAAACAATTCTGTTCTAAACATAGAACCTGACATCCTCCAGTCTCTGCCAGCGAGGCCTTCAGGAGCAGCAGCCATTCATCTCTCACAGTCTTGTTTTCCAGGGGTCTTCCCCGTACGAATGAAATCCATGAGAAACTTTTTTCAACTGCTTTCACCTCCTTCCGTTTTGTCCCTTTAGCACCTTAGAAAGGAGATTGTAAGGAACAATTAATACACAGGACATTTAACACATGTTGACAACTGTGAGACATTAAAAGGACAGTTTGAATCTTTTGACATGAAGCTTTACATGATAGATTCTCACTGAAGACGTCATCACTATGAATGAACACATGTGTAATTATGTAGTAAACACAACAGTGTGAAACAATAATAGATTCTTCTTAATAGCCACCTGTTGCTCTGGTTACTGCGTTACACACTCTGGACGTTCTCTGGATGAGCTTCATGAGGTCGTCACCTGAAATGGTTTTCCAACAGTCTTGAAGACGTTCCCAGAGATGCTGAGCACTTGTTGACCCCTTTGTCTTCACTCTGCGTCCATCTCATACTGGACTATCTTGATCATCATTTGCAATTGTCCAGACTAACTGACCTTCAGTTCTTAAAGTCATGATGGTTCTTTCCATAATATGAATTCTAACAGTTGTTAAATAGGGCTGTCAGCTGTGCACTAACCTGACTTTAGCATAACACACCTGATGGTCCCAACCCTGTTAAGAAGGCAAGAAATACCACAGAGTAACCCTGACAAGGCACTAATGTGAAGGGAAAACCATTTAAAGTGACTACATCATGAAGCTCATTGAGAGAAGTCCAAGGGTTTACAGCGCTGTCAACAAAGGGAGGCTACTCTGAGGACTCAGAAATATGAATCATATTTCACACTTTTTTGTTAACTACATAATTCCATATGTGTTCATTCATAGTGATGATGTCTTCAGTGAGAATCTACAACGTTAACAATCATGAAAATAAAAAGAAAACATTAAATGAGAAGGTGTGTCCAAACGTTCGACTGGTACTGCACCTAGGCCTGGACAAGTTACCTGTATGTTCATTTCATTTCATTATTAAGGAGCTACCTGCCAATACACATCCTCCATCTATACACAGAATTACCGCGTATAGATTGAGGATGTTAGCAAAAAACGTTATTGTGATCTGGCACACCAATCAGAAAATACACATAACTGTCACGCCGACTAGATTTGTTAGGACAACAGTCTCTGACACAAACTTAAGATCCGTATAGGAGTGAGTAACCAGTTTATTGTGGAAATACAAGAAAGGTTTGAATGGAGCTGGTGGTGGTATCTCCGGAGTGAGCTGGAAGATAGGCTGACAAATGGACGGAGCTGGTGAGGATCAAAAGGCGAAGACAAGCAGGAAATGGCGAGGAGATGGGTCCGGGAGCTGGAGACAAAAGAACAGGAAATTAGCAAACGATGCTGAAGGGAAAAAACTAGAATTCGCTACCAACGCTCTGTACCACTGAGGTAAGCTGACGATCTGGCGACGAGTGGAGGAATGAACCAGGATTAAATAGACGGGAGGAGTAGGTGGCTGATGAGGCTCCATTGATTGCAGGTGTGTACGCAGGTGACTCCAGCTCCGCCAAGCTCCAGACCAACCTCAGGGAGAGACATAACCAAACGAACAAAGAAACATAGATCCTGACAATACCTGCTGGAGCAGCTGGTTGATCTTCTTCCATAACTTCACATTGGTCTTCACAACGGCAAACAAAGACAAATTATATTAAATGAAATATGCGTCAATCAAAATTATACAGGTGCAGTCAATTTTCCCCTTACAATTAATAATTTCTTACCATTGGAGACGATCCTTGCGTCCCTGCCCTGTTTCTGTTTCTTCATCTTTTCTGTCATTTTCTTTTTCTTAGCTCCTGGTGGGCCAGTTTTCTGACTACTTTGTTCTGATGAGTCATCTGAACTGGCCTCTGATGATGTTAGGACATACTGCTCTTCACTGCTGGCGACAGCAGAATGTGACCCAAGCATTTCTTTGGTCAGCTACAATCGAACAGAGACATTTATTTTACATGAGAATCAAACAGGATGCAACTTCATAATTATCTTCTCTAAAAATGTGCATGACAACAGATTCATCTGTTTAACTGACTATTCAGGGCCAATGTAAATAGCATCTGACTGTTGTGTTTGCCACTTAGAACTAACACTAAGCATGAACAACACATGTTTTACTTACGCTGCCTGTTCTTGTTAAGGGTGGAACCTCTATTTCATCTTCCATCTGCAAAAGTTGTAAAGAGAACTTAGTCTAAAGTGAAGCATTTTGAAAATATTTCTGTCAATTAAAGATTAATTACAGGTTTTTATTACATAAATAAACTAAACTTGTGGAAGAATAAACTTCATCAATTGTATAGTTCTACAACATCACTCACTATGACTGTAACTGATGAAATACTATATCTGCTACCTAATCAAGTTGTTACAACTTATGCTCACACTCAGTATAATCAGATTGTTGATGTATGTTACCGACAGAAAGGGGCTAGCTAGGAGCTAAGGCATACAAGTGTCTCACAGCTCAGCCCAGGAAATCAAAAGTTTGAAACTAGATGTAATGATGAAGTGGAAAGACTCCATGTCCTGTGAATTATACCATTTGACAAATATTAGCATAATATATACATTATATAAATTAGGGCTACAATGTGGCACTGCATTGAGTTTGACAGACCAGTGATATGAAACCACTGAATGACACTTTACTTAAAGGTAAGATATATGTGTATGTATTGTTTGACGTATCCTCTGCTGCTCTGAGGTCCTACAAGCCAGCAGCATTTACTTAGTTCATTTAGATTTTAGGTTAAGCATCATATCACGTGTAGGTTTGTTAGGGTTTCTCAGCTGGACAGGGCTTCTAAATGTGTTTTACCTGGACACAAGGGATTGTAACATCTCATCCTGTGTATTAATGAATGAGATTTAGAAAAATAATATAACAAAACTTCTTGCTATGTAAATATAATGGAGTCCTGTAACGGTGTAAAGTGTAAACGGTACACTAAAATACATTTCTGAAAACATTTTAAGCAAGACACAGGCTGCAGTAACAGGAGTAAGGTTGTAAAAGTCTGGGAATTTTCAAAGTTGGAAACTTTCCATGGGAATTAACAGGAATATATGGTAATAAACGGGAATAAATAAGAAATTTACAAAATTGAAGGTTGGCCCTTAACAGGGAACTTAAATATAGTTGGGGGGGAATATATTGTAGCATAGTCTTGGCTAAAACAACCAGATTTAATGCAAGTACACTCCTCAATCACATGCACGCAGCACACTGCTTACTGCAGGGCTATTGAGGCCACGCCCCCTACATGCACTGTGCATTCCTCCAGCACATGCACAGGTGATTTCTTGAAGCCTGGAGGCCACACTTTTGAGCTCGCGGACTATATAAAGTCAAGTAAGTTTTGATAATATCATGGGGTAAATATATTTGATCTATAACGTTATTAATGTTTAACTTGCAAATATTAAATAAAAATGTATTAATACAGTAGCTAGGTAGCTGGTAAGTTAGGTGCTAAATGAAAGCTATTTTTCTGACTCCTGCAAGACTGTTTTCTGTAAACATACAAGAATTTATACATCAATTGTCATCAATATTTTGAAGACCATTCCAGTTGTTTAGCCAACTATATTTCTGTTCATGCCATTGCTTACCCCCAATTTCCAGTTAATTCCCAATAATTCCCATAATTCCCATGGAAAGTTTCTAATTTAGAATATTTCCAAAATTCCCCAGTTTAACTTCCCATGGAAAGTTTCTGGAAATTTACCTGATATTTTCCACCCCTTTGCAACCCTAAACAGGAGTCATATTTGATCAAAACTACTTCATTTACCAGTTTAATCAGAGTTTGATCTGAGTTTGAGTTCAGATAACGTCTCCTACCTCTTTCCTCTGTGTAACATGAAAACCTTCCGTCACGGCAGCAACTGCTAATATGTTACAGAAGAGAAAAATGTTCATCAGATTCAAGATGAGCCAACGACATGTTATGTTGATGAACTTAAGCTAAACACACTGTTCTACTGACAGAGACAGCAGCGTGACCTCTGAACCTGGTGTTTAACAGGATGAAATGTGGGCATCAACACTGCACTGATTATTATCTTATCTGTATCCAGTGACTGTTGTTACTGTGTCACTGCTAATATATTTAAGTTTAGAGCGTCGTGTCTTCAGCCTGGAACATCAGCAGAAATGTTCATGTGTTTGATGGCAGCATTTCATTTTAGAGCCTTTATCTGCTTATGTGACGCTGTACAGAGATCACTGTCCATCCCTAAACAATACTGAGGGTTTATGAAATATGCATTTTCACTAAAGGCAGTAGACATAATTACATCTAATATCTCTAAAGCTACCATCTTTAGCTTTAAGTATTATTGTCCAGTCACATATTACACTCATTATAATAACTCTCTCTGTGTCTCCCCTCTCACCTGTCCAGTCAGAAGGGTCACCAGAGGAAGAGACAGCAAAACAAGTAACATACAGTCACATCAAGCAGACTCACCCAGCCCTGTTACCCTGCTGGAAGATTTTCCAGATATAGTCCAAAAACAAACGGAGCATGATGCAGATTCAGCTGAAGCTGACCCATCCAATCCTGTTACCCTGCTGCTGGAAGATACACTACAGGTGCTTTCAGCGGATGCAATGCTTCAAACAGACATGGACTCATCTAGCTGTGTATTTAAATTAAGCAGTGATGAGCAAAGGCAAGACACTGTCATCACCAAATGACCCTCAAGCCTCCTCAGTGGATGAAAGAGGTACCAAGAGGTAAAATTTCAATGATTTTCATTTTTTTTATTGTGAATAAGGAAATATTTCATTTTAAGCTGGATATTTATTTGATTCTAAATGCATTAGGTTGAACTAACACAATGTACATTCATTGTATTGATATTCTGTTAAGATATACATCTATAAAATGTGAATACTTTTTATTCACAAAAACAACTTTATAGAGTACTGTCGATTCCCACATGAAAAAAATGCATCACAGATTGTTTTGTTGAACAGTTGCGCAATTTATCAGTGGATTGGACAACTGCATATTTTTTAGTTTAAAAAAAAATTATTGACGTTTCAAAAGATGTTTCAAATTTCTTATGTCTTACTTTTTTACTTGTGTTTTCAGAATACCAGCAGTGCCTCCACTACATCATCGCAAAAAAGTTTTGAACATGATAACTTTTTCACTCACAACTTGCCCAGTGAGCCTTGTTTTTTTTTTATATCCTGCGCTGACTGGACAAACTTAGGAGGACACAAAAAAGAGGCAATTCAAAACATTAAACTGGACAAATGTAATTGCAAAAAGGATAAGAAGTGTTCATCCATTTTGCAGTTTTGCATTTAAGAGGCACACTGTGAAAACCATGGGGTCAAAGGTAAATAGCCCTGTGTTCATTTGCACTGGATACTGTCGTTTTGAGGACTGTAGTGTCCAGGTGGATGTCAAGGTGGAGAGTGAGGACTCACTAAAGGCTGTGGTCTTTTTTCATGGGGACATTGTGCGGCACAGACGTGACATGCTAAAGAGAAGACCAATAAGAGCAGATGACAGACACGTAACTGCAGAGAAACTCAGCTCAAAGCTTCCAAGAAGCATCATCTGGATAGCTTGAACAAGCTGGATGATGATGTTCTGGAATCTGGATGCAGGGATGAGCATACAACTGCATCAGTCTCCTACTTTTTGGGGTCCTTCATCACAGACTGTGTGAAATTACATGGGACAAAAATTCGCAAAAGAGCTGCGATGTACATCTGTGATGGCTCAGCAGTGTTGATGCAGTCTATTGCACAAAGCTTTTGTGGCCTGAGTCTCACTGAGCTTCTAGCACACTATTTTAACATTGTAACGGGACAAGGGGAAAAGAACGCACTCCATCTTCCGGTGTTGCATCGCTGCTTAAGTCATGTAATGAAAAATGCCAAGGACCTCAGCAAAAAAAAGTGAGTGATGTCTTTTACTTAATATGATTTGGTTTATTTATTTTCTGTATAGTGTAATATTGGTAGAACTAACATTTTTTTTTTAATTCTTTCCCATAGTGCTGGCAAACAATACCTTCTCTGCTGCATCTTTCCGGGCTGATGACTCAAGCTACTACACTCAAACAGCTTGATGAAGTTGTGGTGAGCGCTGCTGTGGTTCTGTCCAGTCCATCAAGTGGTGAGAATGTAGACAATGACATAAAGGTTTTTATTTTTATATTATGCTTATAAAACACAACAGTTATAACAGTGAATGTGTTGTGTACAATGTAGAATTGTTTATCATAAAAATGTTGAACAAGTTATTGAATGAACACAAGTTATTAAAACCTTTCATTTCCGTATTAATTAACTTTAAACAAAAATAGTTTTTCCACTCTGTGCCTTGTTTTAAATAATTGAAAGTTGTAAGTATGTTTCTATACGGATGCTTTATCCATTATGTGGTCAATAATGTAGCAGTAATGTCTGTTTGTTTTAACAGGATGCACTTTATTAAAGAATGTTAATGATTTCAAAGTAGACTGTTTTAGAAAATGTCATCTCTGTTCAGAAAAAAAACCTTTAAGCTGGGGCCTAAAATATAGCTCATACTACTAAGGTGACCATCATGTATTTTATTAAGAATAATCAAAACATTCTCCTGGTTTGATGCTGATCAAGCAGAGAATTTAACTAATTTCTGTGTCTAAATGTTTTAATTGTAAAATCAGGAGGAAATTGACCCAGATCAGAAAGAAGTTGATGAACTGATGGACTAATATCCTGGGATAAAAGATGCAGAACTGAATATAAACACATGAGCTTATCAACACTGTGCTCTACAGATATGTATAGCCTGTATAAAAACACGCAGCACCTCAGCACCATCAGTAGCATTTGTTAGATGGGATAGTGTAGCAGCTAAAGCTCTAATAACTTTATCAAATACTTGATGTGCAGCCTCCTTCTCTCTGTGACCACAGGACGTTTGGTCAAGTTGTTAACTGACTGCTGTCCAGAGGATTTGGACCGTTCCTCTGCTAGCGTTAGCCTTAGCATGTCTTTGCTGCAGTAGTACTTTGGTTGTATTTCAGGACTGAAATGTCACGGTAGTATGGGAGTCTAGGAGGCGTCCGTGTTTTTATTGTCACGTGATCAGTGACTAGTCCACATGATGCTTAAAGAGTCATGGTACAGCAATAAAGTCCAACCCCTAATGTGGATTAGAAGACGTTTCTTTCAAGTCTTTAACTCTGGGAACGGGTCCCAGGTTCAAATCCGTCTTTTGGGGCAGTAATGACTTGAAAAGCAGCTTTGGCAAGTTCTTCACCATCCAGGGTTATCCTGAAAATAATAAGACGCATAAACACACACACGAAAGAGGAAACAGGAAACATTTGTGTTGACTCCTCCTTCATTCTGTTTCCTGCTTTCAGTTTAGTTTCTGTTTCTCCAGGATCGTGTTGCAGATATTTTTCTCTCCGTGTCAAACTCCGTCTGAAGGTAATGAAGCAGTTTTGAATGTTTTCTTGGTTAACATCAGATGTCAGCAGCTCAGCTCCAACAGAAGCAGCAGAAATCTGCAGCTCCATAAATTCACGTTAATCTGAGTCAGAGCTGAAAGTCCAGAGTCTGGAGGAGGACTAGTATGAAACTGATCCGCCATTTCTAGTCTCTGCGTGATCAGCGCCAGACCTGCTTCCTAAATATGATTTCAACTTCTTTGATTATTTCCATCCATGACACAGTCTTTGATTTGAAATCTGTCTCTAGAAGTTTGATCTGCTTTTCTAACGGGAAGCGCTGAAAGTAACTAAGTACTTTTACTCCAGTTCAACATAGAGACGCTTTCTACATGATAGACACATTTCTATCTAGAATATAGAAGAGTTTCAAACATGTAATGGACATGAGATATGTTTGTGTTCATATGTAAATCTATGTCTGATATCTAGAGTTTTCTATCTAGAAGGTAAATCTATTAAAGACTCAAGTGGTGTTTCTTGTCACCTCCTCAGTATATGAATGAAAACATTTTAGTGTGAGATTGTGTTTCTCCTGGTCCCACTGTGCTACATATCTGCTGACAAGACACCACAACATGTTACAAGACAGAATAGAAAAGGAATAAATGAACAGAAGGTTTACTAGTATATGAAGAATGTGTCTAAAAATATACAAGATATTTAATGTCTGTATAAAATATAGAAAGTCTATGAACTGGAAGATAGTATAAAATATAAACGTTGATCATGATGGACCTGAGTTTGTTGAAAGTCTCAGTGTCAGTGAACGCATCATGTGTGTCCTCCATGGCTCCATCTAGTGGACGGATAGTAGAAGTACAGCAGCTGATGAATAAGAGCCAATCAGTGGAGGATCAGCTGATCTGTTTACAACATGAATGATTAGTGTTTCAGCAGCATGGACCAGAGAGAGGACAGACTGGAGGGACCTGGACCTGGACCTGGACTTGGAGCCAGCTCTGTGTCCTTGAAAAGCAACCCGTTAAAGGAAATTCTTACTGATTTTAAACAGAGTCCAAGGTAAGTTGTTAATATTTCATCCAAATTAAAGGATTTTAATCAAAGAGAATTTTCCTGAATAATTGATCTAATTTAATCAGTGATGTTTTTCTATCAGGACCTGTCAGAGACCAGAGTCTGATCACCATGAACCCAGCTGTGTGTCCTTGAAGAGCGACATGTCCAAGGACTTTCCTTACGATTTTAAAGGAGGACTTAGTTCTGGTCCAGAGAGGTAAAGTGTCAGTAAATCTGTCTGACTTGAGGAGCTGATGGTTCTACTTTCATTCATTCAGATTCAGATTCAGAAAACTTTATTTGTCCTCGGGGGACAATTTAAGACAGAAGTGAGCAGCATGACGTGGAAGAACGAGACACTTTGAAGGAAGAAGAAACACAAACTAGAACAACAGAAATGATCTCCAGATAACTATGCATTAAATCAGTGGTTCTCAACTGGTCTGGCTTCAGGACCCACCATCAGCCCTTAATGACAAGCTGTGACCCAAATCAAAGACAATGTTCAACTTCTCAAATGTATTGAATGAAAAGACTCTGTAGTTTGAACCTGAGATAGTAGAATAGAATATGACAGGATGAAAACACAATCAAACAAATGTAATGATGAACCACAATGACCAGAGAGGGAACTATTCCCTTTTACACTCAATTAGCAGCATTTTCATTCAAACCAAAACTCTTCACTTCAGTAACTTCAGTCTTTTTTAGCTGAGTACCCACTGATTGAATATCTAATCATGTCCTATTAAAACTATTCAGTCACTTCTTCAAGTATTAATCATAAGGCTGACATGACAATCAGAACATTTCAGTAACAGTAGTCGTCTTCTGAAGTACTCAACAGGTTCATCTTTGGTGTTTTGTTTCCAAATGCTGCTTCAGTTTTGAGGCTTCCTGCTTTCAGGTGCCAACACCTCGCTGCACTAGACACACTGAGGTCTTTGTCCTCCTTTGTCCTCAGTATAAGACAATCCATATCTCATATAACCTGCGTGGTAGCTGCGTTTAGCCGTGCTAAATTAGCATATGGAAACAAACTCTGTGGATCTTCTTCAACAGAGCTTCAGGCGTCACGTGATGTTTTTTTGTTGACACCTCCATATTGGCAGAAAAACTCTGAGTTAAAATGAATGGAGCCAGAGCTGATTTCAGGCCGTCAGAGTTTACTGAGCACTTTAAACAGATAGAAACTGACCAGTACAAGATAAACTCCACACATTAGATATCACAGACCCTTATCATGTCCCAGGTGTGCTTTCTTCTAGCATTGAAACAGGAACAATGTTCCTGACCTGTAGTATCAAATATATAGAAGTACCTCATTAACTTTCCTTGGTCCTACTCCAGAGTCACTGAAAGCAAACACTGAAGAATTTATCTGAGGAGGTTCATGACAGTAACGTAACTACAATAACAAGTAACTGTTTCATTTCTTTCTCATTGTGAGTAGTTTTAGTGCTGAATGATCAACAGCCCTTTGTAATCCACGTTATAAACATGAGCCTAACTTGCCTTTACGCTGGATTCTGCACCTGATAGAAAGTGATCTCTACACAAGACAAACCCGTTTCTTGAGGGATCCCACCACTCCGTTTTCTCCTTCCTGCTTCTTGAGCGTTTTATTGCAGTAATCCACATCTGACGTCTTGAGGGATCTTTGAGAATCCTAGAAAACGATTTCCTCTTTGCTTCTTCCTGACTATTCTGGCATCCTGGGACACAACAGCTGTCCACCATTTTTGGATGGAACTGGTACAAGGACAAGTTAGTTAGTTGCTGCAGTGGTCAACTGAATAGTAATTAGAAAAGCTTTCCTGCCAATATGGTGGTGTTGTGATTGCTGGTGCAGGGTGACGGTGTACTTGCACCCTGCACCGACCAGGATGCCAGAACAGCAACTCATTAGCACTCAAATGCTGAGTGGAGGACGTGTGAGGGCTCTTTATGTTTCCTGCTAAGATGAGTGTCTGTTGGTGGTGTATGTGTGATAGAGTTCTGACAGACAGGCCAATGATCTTAGAGCAAACCCAGACAGTGCTCTGCAGTCGCTTTCTGTTCTGGAGGCTGATGGAGTGGAACCAGCAGGTTATGGAGAAAGTGACCATGCTCTCAATGAAACTGGAATAAAAAGTCTGTAGAATGTTTCTGAGTTTCTTAAGGAGGTATTGCCATTGCTGACACCCCCTGAGAGTCTCTTTTACTTCTGACGTCTCTGCTTTGAATTTATTCTCATCAGTTTTTATCCAACATGCACATTTATCTGTGGTAGTTTAGTTTCAGGATCCAGCAGCAGAGACCAGACTCTCCTGGACCAGGATCAGGATCTGGATCAGGATCTGGAGCCAGCTGTGTGTCCTTGAAGAGCGACAGGTCCATGGGAAGGCTTATTGGTTTTAAAGGAGGAGGTGTTTGTGGTCCAGAGAGGTAAAGTGTCAGTAAATCTGTCTGACTTGAGGAGCTGAGGATAAATAAACGTTGACTTGCTCATGTCTGTTTCATCTCTGCTGCTTAGATGTTGTAGATGTTTCCTCAGAAGATAAACAGATGTTGATCTAAAACAACACAGACACACTGGAAGAAGAAGATAGACAACATATAGATCTACAGTAGAACAATCACTAACTTTCTACAAGTCACATGGTTTGAGGAACTTGCTGAATTCTTGCTTCTTTTCCAAAGATCTTCTAAAATGGCCGACACAGTAAGTGTCAGGCCTTAGAGGAGGAGACAGATAAGAGACTGATCTTTGAAGCAGAGTAGTGTCTTCAGTCTTTAATCAGCTGTTCAGTCTGTTTCCATGGAGACAAGTCTTCACTGTGTTTGACTGTGGACCAGAGAGAGAAGATGAGATGTGTCTGAGGAGAGGAGGAGCTAAACTAATGCTAAGCTAAGCAGAGTTCATATAGACACAGTCTGCACATTAGTATGAAACATTGAGGAAGAGAGTCAGCAGCTCCACGTCTGAGGCCTCGGCCTGCAGGTCTTCTTCATGGTAGAGACTCAGATGAAAGTCATCAGCTGTAACGCTGCAGAGGAAGTGGAGCTGGAGAAGAAAAACTCCTGGTTCATCTACGTTCTAGTCTTCATGGACACTCATGACCTTTGGTTTATTCCTGGAAGAGTCAACATTGTTATGTCCAGAAACTAAACTGAGACAAAGACGTCTGGACTAGAAGACGTTTCCTCCAAGTGTTCAGCTCTAAATGACTGGTGGGGAGTTTAGGTTTTTATCACCTGAAGGTCACATGACTAGAGTCTGTTAATGACCTGATACTCACCTGGACCTGGACCTGGAGGAACCTGTTCTGATGAACCTAGTGGTTCTCTGATGATCCATTAATGTCCAGAGTCTCCTCAGATGTTCAGAACATGTGGACATTGTTGTCCCTTGTCCTTCAGGTGTAGGTGGACAGCTGAGTCCTGACCTGAAGACCTTGTTTGAGTCGTAGAGAAGATAAACTCAGGATGAGTTGGGGGGAAGGACATCCAGACTATTTTGTGTAGACACTTTGTTTGTAAGTGTTCAAAGTTCAAATAGTGAAATATGTTTGAGGAGACAAAGAAACAGCTGATGGCTCTGAGGTGAAGAACATGTGCCTCGCTAGGATTATCATCTCTAACATGATCAGTCAGAGAGTCTGAGGTTTCTTAATGTTTCTGTCTGCTTTGTTTTCTGTGTGGCTGATAATGGCCTGTCAGTCACTCACTGTGGACTGGTGGACGTTTTACAGTCTTCAGTCTCTGGCTCTGGGTTCCTTCTCCAGCTGATTGATCAGGGAGGCAAAGCTTTATGAAACAGCTGCAGACTGAGCTGTTGATGGTCAGTGGGATCAGCAGGACTAGTAAACCTTTACCACTACAGAGACTCATCTGATTCACTCTTCACATCCACGTATCACTCCAGGGACATTTACCTTGTCTTTGTCTCTGTGTGGACAGACATGATGAGAGCTAATTGTTGATGATTGGTCCACAGAGTCCACCAGCAGAGCTCAGAGGTTCTCAGTGGTCAGTCTGCCCAGCAGCATCAGACACAGCTGGACTCCATCTTTCTGGTCTGTACATGTACAACAACTACTTTCCATCATCTCCATGCTGCACTTTGTAGACCAGTGGATTGTCAGTGTGTCCAACATGGATCTGATGTTTGTCTCCATGATTTCAGTCTGCTTGTGTCATTCATATGGTATTCTGTTCCAGCTGCTGGAGGACAACATCATGACTTTTGTGAAGAACCAGCTGAAGAAGATCCAGAAGGTTCTGAGTCCAGATTACCCAGAATGCTCAGAGAGTCAGAGGGAGGATGAGGAGGTGTTGGAGGGTGAGGATGAAGAGCAGAGGAGGAGCAGCAGAGATTTATTTGTGAAGATCACAATGAACTTCCTGAGGAGAATGAAGCAGGAGGAGCTGGCTGACTGTCTGCAGAGCAGTAAGAGGATTTCTCTAAACATTGAAGCTGCTGGAGAAATGGGACATTTACTAATGTCTCCAGAGATGAACCAAGATATATTCACACACTCATTCTTTAGAGCAATGACATGTTGGAATATTTACTGGAGAGTTCATTCATTCATCTTATTTCTTGTTTCTTCATTCAGGACTTGAAGCTGCAGTTTGTGGACGTAAAGTTAAATGTGCTCTGAAGGAGAAGTTCCAGTGTGTGTTTGAGGGGATTGCTAAAGCAGGAAACTCAAGCCTTCTGAATGAGATCTACACAGAGCTCTACATCACAGAGGGAGGGACTGCAGAGGTCAATGATGAACATGAGGTCAGACAGATTGAAGCAGCATCCAGGAAAGCACACAGACCAGAAACAAGCATCAGACAAGAAGACCTCTTTAAAGCCTCACCTGGAAGACATGGACCAATCAGAAGAGTGATGACAAAGGGAGTGGCTGGCATTGGGAAAACAGTCTTAACACAGAAGTTCACTCTGGACTGGGCTGAAGACAAAGCCAACCAGGACATCCTCTTCATATTTCCACTGACTTTCAGAGAGCTGAATGTGATGAAAGAGAGAAAGTTCAGCTTGGTGGAACTTGTTCATCACTTCTTTCCTGAAACCAAAGAAGCAGGAATCTGCAGCTTTGAAGAGTTCCAGGTTGTGTTCATCTTTGATGGTCTGGATGAGTGTCGACTTCCTCTGGACTTCCACAAGACTGAGATCCTGACTGATGTTACAGAGTCCACCTCAGTGGATGTGCTGCTGACAAACCTCATCAGGGGGAAACTGCTTCCCTCTGCTCGCCTCTGGATAACCACACGACCTGCAGCAGCCAATCAGGTCCCTCCTGAGTGTGTTGACATGGTGACAGAGGTCAGAGGGTTCTCTGACCCCCAGAAGGAGGAGTACTTCAGGAAGAGATTGAGAGATGAGGAGCAGGCCAGCAGGATCATCTCCCACATCAAGACATCACGAAGCCTCCACATCATGTGTCACATCCCAGTCTTCTGCTGGATCACTGCTACAGTTCTGGAGGATGTGTTGGAAACCAGAGAGGGAGGAGAGCTGCCTAAGACCCTGACTGAGATGTACATCCACTTCCTGGTGGTTCAGACCAAAGTGAAGAAGGTCAAGTATGATGGAGGAGCTGAGACAGATCCACACTGGAGTCCAGAGAGCAGGAAGATGATTGAGTCTCTGGGAAAACTGGCTTTTGATCAGCTGCTGAAAGGAAACCTGATCTTCTATGAATCAGACCTGACAGAGTGTGGCATCCATATCAGAGCAGCCTCAGTGTACTCAGGAGTGTTGACACAGATCTTTAAAGAGGAGAGAGGACTGTACCAGGACAAGGTGTTCTGCTTCGTCCATCTGAGCGTTCAGGAGTTTCTGGCTGCAGTCTACATGATCCACTGTTACACCAACAGGAAGACAGAGGTGCTGGAGGACTTCCTGGGAGGAAACTACAATAACTCACCTCTGGATGAATTTCTGAACAGAGTCATGATTAAATCCCTGGAGAGTAAAAATGGTCACCTGGACCTGTTAGTTCGCTTCCTTCATGGCCTCTCTCTGGAGTCCAACCAGAGACTCTTAGGAGGTCTGCTGGGTCAGGCAGTGTCCATCCAGAGACTCTTAGGAGGTCTGCTGGGTCATAGAAAGAAAAGTCCAGAAATCATCCAGAGAACCATCAACAACCTGAAGAAGATGAACACTGATAAAATCTCTCCTGACAGAAGCATCAACATCTTCCACTGTCTGATGGAGATGAACGACCTCTCAGTTCATCAGGAGATCCAAGAGTTCCTGAAGTCAGAGAACAGATCAGAGAAGGAACTCTCTGAGATCCACTGCTCAGCTCTGGCCTACATGCTGCAGATGTCAGAGGAGGTTCTGGAGGAGTTGAACCTGCATCATTACAAAACATCAGAGGAGGGACGATGGAGACTGATCCCAGCTGTGAGGAACTGCAGAAAGGCTGAGTGAGTCCTGATGTGATCATTAACAGAATCAATCAGTGGAGATTAGTAGTTTAGTTCTTCAGACGTTCTCATTCTTCTTCAAACAGTGTTCCACTTGTTGACTGCAAACATCACAGTCAGTTGTATTTAGTCCCAGATGTTCTCCAGCTGTTTAAAGCTGTTCTTCTAGTTATTGACTCTTTTCTTTCTATTTCTCTGTCTTATTATTCTCTCCATCAGTAAGTTAGTTTAGCTGAAGCAGCCTCTGAGGCCTCACGTTACAATGATGAGAGGATATTGAAGGCTGTTTCTAGAGTACAGAATAATCCTGAAGTCAGTGAAGTGGCTCCACATCAACATCTATCTAAAGCTTGTTAAGATCAACATGAGCCACCGTAAACTACTGATCATCCCACACAGAGACTGACCCATCAATGGAGCATTTTATTGACTGAGTTCAACATTTCATTTGAAGGAGAGAAGTCCAGTCACATGGTCTTGTTTTTACGTCTTTCTTTCTATTTGTTTCCTGTCTTGTTGCTGTAGAGAAGAGTTGAAGCAGGAAATGCTCAGAGGTCTGAATATATATCCATTAAACAGTGAAGACAGTCCAGATGTTTGTCTCATCCAGATGTCCTCATGATGGGATCAGATTAGGGTTGCCAACCGTCCCTTGAAAAATAGAATCGTCCCGTATTTAGAAACAAAAGTAGGCGTCCCGTATTGAGCTGAAACAGGACGCACTTTGTCCCGTATTACAGAGAGAATCCAAAATAGTGTAAAATGTCAATGGAATGAATGAATAACAGGACGCTTTATATGAACATTTACGGTAAACTTATTCCCAGGCCGTCTCCTGCTCTGTGACCAATGAGCTGACAGCAGGAATCCCTCTCATCTCATTGGTCGAGGTACTGTTGCTTGAGAAGAAGATACCAGAAGACAACAAAGCAACAACTTTTCCTCACACTTTCTGTTTGCACTTTTCTTATTGCTCTATTACAAGAGGAATGTTCTGCTTTCTATTGTTTTCTATTAATTTCTACAGTTTTAAGTTCAGCAGGACAGGTTTCTGTTTTATTCTGTTCATCTGCACATTCAACTAAACAAAGGTCTGAGAGAGATGATGAGAATGATTGTTTCCTGTCAAACACAGTCAGAGAAGATGAGCTGAACCACTGATGTGGAGACAAAATGTCCAACAGGATGTGTCCAACTGTCCACTCATCAAACCCATCATGTTCATAGAAATGTCTTCTTCCATTATAACAGATATTATTTATTTGTCTCATGACAGACTTTCTAACTGTGGACTCTCAGAGAGTCACTGTGAAGTCGTGGCCTCAGCTCTGAAGTCCAACCCCTCCCATCTGAAACATCTGGACCTGAATTACAACAACCTGCAGGATTCAGGAGTGAAGCATCTGTCTGCTGGACTGAAGAGTCCAAACTGTAAACTGGAGACTCTGATGTGAGTTTTCATTTGTTTTCTTCTCAGGCTTCTGAAGAATGGAGATCCAGTTTAGATGAGTTCTCTTGTCAGGACTGTCAGATAGAAAAGGAGCTCAAAGAGTTTAAATGAAGGAGCATCATGTTCCTGAACATCAGCAGGTATCTCCTCAGTCATCAGACGTGCACAGGTACGGGCTATTGTTGCTCTGGAAACAGCCCGTTTGCCCTTAGTAGCTGAGCTGCCCCTCTGGAGAGAGTGCCTTTTTATTTGCTGTTGTGTCTCCATCAATACAATGAGCCCATAACTGGTAAAGTAGAAGTGTTCATTCATTCATTCATCAGCTGGAACAGCTTGTTCCTGTGGTTGAACAGGAAGTGATAACGTGATCACCAGAGGTGGGAAGTAACCAAGTACAAATACTTTGTTACTGTACTTAAGTAGATTTTTCAGGTATCTGTACTTTACTTGAGTATTTCTTTTTCTGATGACTTTTTACTTTTACTACATTTGTACACAAATATGTGTACTTTCTACTCCTTACATTGTAAAAACAGGCTGGTTCCTTTTTTAACCTCCACGGATGACAAGACGTAAAAGACGTGACATGATGGGACATGACTAGAGCATGGGACTAGAGAAGGAAAGTCAATGATGTGCTCATAAAATGAGCGGCCTGTTGGTGATACCTGTTGACCTGATGCTGATGCTGAAGGTGCCTGTTATCAATCCATGGAAATTGACAGGGGACTGACAAACTGAGCCTAGAATTAGACCAGTGGCTTCATATTTAGTAAAAAGGTGATCTATGCACATGAACACAGTTGTAAAGATAAATACCCTCTGATACCCTCCATCAGCTCTACACCTGTGTTCCTGTCTTCTTCTTCTACTGGGTTGAACAGGCAGCCTGTTGACAGCGTTGCCAAGTCAGCTTATTATAAGTGACTTTGGGCTTGTTTTCCTGTAAAGTCTCTTACAAATATTGGTCGTCACGGGTCACGTTTTCTTGGGGCTGGTTTCTAAAGTGTAGTTGCTTATTTGGGCTTGTTCCCAGATCCATAATAAGTTGTCAAGCAGATGTAACCCCTTGAAAATTACAGTTGGGTTTATTGCATGTATTTTATTGTTGGCTGGAGCCACTAATTTCATTAAGTGTGAGTTCCTTAAGAGAGCTGTGTCGAGACTGTAGTTGCTTTGAGTAGCCAGAAGGTGGTGCTTCATGTATAGTCGATACGGGAAATTCAGTGAAGGTGCGCTTTGCATGCTGGGAGCTAGATGCTAGTCAAGCCCGACACCGATGCCACAGCGATCTTTTAGGAGCGAGACTATGAACGTTTATGGGAGGAATATTGTTTTATTTTCATGGACACGAGTTGCAAGTTGTTTTTTGAGTGTTTATGAGAGTTCCAGGACGACTGAGACCGGAGAAATTGCTGTGATTGTTTTCTTTACTGAGGACTCCGGTGAGTTGTCTGGTTGTATGCTATGTGCTAATATGCTAGTCGATAAGCACATTTTCAGTCATTGTGGATGTTAATATTGAACGTTGTTAAAAATAAATGTTGCAAACATGTTTCAATGGGTAATATGCTGAGTTGAGTTGTAAATGTAATTGTTCACATGACGACCGTAATTTGCACTGCGCCATTTTTTTAGACGCCATGTTCAAGGTTGATGAGTGTAAATTGTCCGCTAAGGTTTATGATATATTTACTAATGTAAACACTGTGTTAAGTTCATTTTTTGAGATGGTTGAAACACGATATGATGAGATGATGAACACTATGATACAGATAAGAGATAATGATTTATGCAACATGGTTCATTTAATACTGTAAAAGACTCACATTAATGGAGACTTGAGGTTTTTTATATATCTCATAATACAGTTATTATAGGTTGCATTTGAGTATAAGAAATATAATTCTGAGCAGAAATTAGTTGAAAACCTGATTATTTGTCTCGTGAGATCTGGCAACACAGCTGTTGATCAGTTTGAGCTCTGCTGCCACCTAGTGACTGGAGGCTTGTAAACTGGGTGTACAAGGGGGTGTAGTTGTATATGTCCATCAATTTACAGTGTTTATCAGCTCCATGAATAAAGTGCAGTGATATTGAGTCCAGTTAAGGCTCAGAGTTGAGCAGGCAGATGGCGTGTGGATAGAAACTCTTCTTCAGCCTCTCAGTCTTTGTCCTCAGGCATCAGAAACGCCGGCCTGATGGCAGTAGAGAGAAGAGAGAGTGTCCGGGGTGACTGGACTGTTTCAGGATCTTCTTGGCCTTTAACCTGCAACGAGGAGTCCAGGCCCAGGCCATGCAGCTTAGCAGCCAGTCTGGAGGGAACTATGGTATTGAATGCTGAGCTGAAGTCAACAAACAGCACTCTCACATAGTTTCTCTTACCAGTGTCCACGTGGGAGAGGGTCTTGTAGAGGAGGAGGTTTATGGTATCATCTGTGGATCTGTCCGGCCGGTATGCAAACTGTAGTGGATCCAGGGTGGTGGACAGTGTGGAGGTGATGAATGTCTTGATGAGTCTCTCCAAACATTTCATCAGCACAGATGTGAGGGCTATGGGCCTGAAGTCATTGGAGCTGCTGGGGTGTGGTTTCTTTGGGACAGGGACTATTGTGGACTTCTTGAAGCAGGTTGGGATCACACACTGTCTGAGTGAGAGGTTGAATATCACTGTGAACAGAGGAGCCAGCTGATCAGCGCAGGTTTTGAGGACACGCCCTCTAATCCCGTCTGGTCCAGCTGCTTTCCTGGTGTTGACAGGATGTCAACATTGTCGGGAGAGAGTGTGGACCTCTTAGCTGTCACTATGTCCCCTGCTGTTGAGAACACTCTCTGATGGTACTGAAGATCCTGGCACAGCGAGCAGCATCTTGCCATCTTTGCAAGACAAGGGTATTTGCATTCATTGGTTTTCCACCATGTCAGTGGATCACCATCCACTGACATGCCACCTGCTGCCTGGTAGGATGCCGCCTCCTCTTTGAAGAGGTCAATGCCAGGAGCCTTGGTGTACATCTCTTTGCTGACAAAGGTCTCTCCAAAGAGCTCGGCCATCGCTGATTTCTTTTGAGGAGGAGATGTGTCCAAGTCTCCTCCTGCTGACTCTGCAGCTTGACCCTGCAGAAAAAAATTAATTAGACCTATTATTTATTTTAATGTTTCATAGGCATGAAAAATGTGGCAATAACATTTAATAAAAGCCATTATTACTGGAAATAAAAAATGCTTGTAGATTTACATTTATAATTTTTAAATAATATTCTTTTTCTTTACCTCATCACAGTCTTCAGTACCCAGACGGCTCACAATCTCAGTGGTAAGGTCATTGTATGTCTTCTGACGTAGGGCAGGGTCCATGTGAGACAGGGACTTGAATCTGGGATCCAGGGCAGTAGCTCTGTGAAGGTAGTCCTGCAGAGTAGGGGCTGAAGTGTATCTGGGCTTCAGGTCCTCTCTAATGGCAGCCTTGACATCTTGTGTGATGGTGCTGTCTTCCACACTTGGAGCCATGGATTGTAGAATCCTTGTTTTCAGCGGCAGGATCATTGATCCAGATGGTGAAGTTTCAGTGCTCAGCAGAGATGTGACAGTTTGATGATGTTCTTTCCTCAGGGTTTTCTCAGTCAGTGCAGAGTATATAGCTGCCTGCTGCTCCAGATAACGCTCCACCATATCATAAGTGGAGTTCCACCTTGTTGGTGCATTATGTATGAGCTCATGATTGGGTAGCTGTAACATGTCTTGCTTTGTCTTGAGCACGTGAGCAGCTGTTGTGCTTCGGTGGAAGTAGGAGACCACCTTCCTGATTCTCCCAAGGAGCCGATCCATTTTATTGACTGAGATTCCCTTTTGTGACGCCAAATTCACGACATGTGCAAAGCACCCTATCTGTGGGCCCAGTCCTGCCATATTCACTGCATTTATCTGATTTTTTGCATGATCAGTTGTTACTGGAATATTAGTACTGGGCCTCCTTAACTTTCATTCTTCAACTGCTTGTGTCAGTACCTGAACAAGATGAGTGCCTGTGTGACTCTCGTAGAGGGGGCGTGTCTGCAGCACTAGACTTCTCATCTCCCAGCCTTCAGTGATGAAGTGAGCCGTTATCGTCACGTAGCTCTCCGTTCCCCTGGACGTCCACCCGTCTGTTGTGAGCACAACAGCCGACGCTCGGGATAGTTCATCCACAACTTTCTTCTTCTCCCGCTCGTAGAGATCTGGCACTACCTTCTCACTGAAGTGTGTGTGCGATGGGATGTCGTAACGCGGCTCAAGCACTTTCAGCATGTTTTTAAAGCCCTCATTTTGCACAACTGAATATGGCCTCATGTCTGTAGCTATAAACACGCCGATAGCGTTTGTGATAGCTTTAGCCCGGTCGGATTGCGCAGGGAGAGGATGCTTAAATGCTGAGGTGATGAGCGGTTGTTGGCCAGCTTTCGTTTTTCGACCAGTCAAACACCCGGGTGATGTCGCTTCAAATGAGTGAACATGCTCGATGTGTTTCCACTGTCATATGGCTTTCTTGTGCCACAATGCCTACACACAGTAGCAGTTTTGTCCACTGACCTCTTTCCTTCGTCATCATAGTTGACAGGGAAGCCAAAATGCTCCCATACAGGGGATTTAAGTGTCGCGGGGCGTTCAAGCTCCTCCTTTCCTACTTTCTCCACTGGCCGCAAGCTGTATGCGGACGGAGCACAACTGTTTTTGTTCCCCCCTGAAATCAATCCGCGTGTGTCCCGAACCGATGACGTCGATCCGAACGGATCACGGATCAATGATGATCCGTTGCACCACTACCAGTTTCTGACACTGACCTCTCATTTTATTTTTACTGGACAATCAAAACCTTTACATTTTATTTCATTTAGTAAATAAATACCTGAGGAGGAGGATTATTGCATTTAAAGTAGAGCTGTGGTCATTTATTAAAGTAACCTATATTGTTAGAGTTACATACGTTATAAAAGTGACATAGAAAATAGTTGACATGACATGTGACTTGTTGGAAAACACACTTGGACATGTCAACTTGTCCTTTAACATTTGAATGACACAAACCTCCTGAGACACCAAATCCAGGAAGAAGAAGGTCCTGGAATCAAAGAACTAATCAACAGTTTGTAGTCCAACATGTGTGAGGAGGAGATATTGATCCTGTAATGAGGTCAGCAGCATCTTATTGATCTGTGTTGACATGAATAGTCGTCTGAATGTTGTGCTGACGTTTGGATGATGTCTGTAGAAGGCTGACATGATGAAGATCCACAATAACACAAGGACAAAGTCACTCTAGTCATTTTAGAGAACAGCTCATTGATCAGGACACATTTCAGACCTCAACACATCTGATTGATCATCAATCATTTCATCTTTTATTCTTTATTCAGATTGTGGAAATGCAGTTTGTCAGAGATCAGCTGTGATTCTCTGGTCTCAGCTCTGAAGTCCAGCCCCTCCCATCTGAAAGAACTGGACCTGAGTGGAAACAACCTGAAGGATTCAGGAGTGAAGCAGCTGTGTGGTTTTCTGGAGAGTCCAGACTGTAGACTGGAGGAACTGGAGTGAGTTCACTGTCTGTTACTGTTGTAGATCTGATATTAGGGCTGGGTGACATGGACCAAAAGTCATATCCTGATATATTTAGGCTGAATATCGATGTACGATATATAAGAATAACAAAACAACTTAATTAGTCCCACAATAGGGAAATTACAGTTTACAACAGCTTATAGAAAAGCCAGAATAAAAAATAAGAGCAAAAAGAGTAGCTATAAAAGATAAACTAGAAAGTTTGACTGTGTCGATGATGCTGCAGTTAGTCTACAAAGGGAAGACAACTCTCTATTTTCGTTCGTTCCACGTAACACAGGCAGTGCTCAAGGTGGAAACGGGAACTCCTCAAAGACGGGAAGGAATTGGTTCAGCCATACTCCCACAGCTGGAACGTCTTCAGTGCTGTCCTTCCTGGCACAAATCAACTCAGCAAACAAAAAACAAGTCATCTCAGGTTCTAACTGACCCTTCACAGTTCAAGAATAGGTCAGCACATAGCGTGTGATTCTTGCAAGCAGATACACGATAAATGTCTTTACAGAAAACTCTAACAGGTATCCAAACGCCGTTTTCAGGAAAAGAAAGCCACACTTCCCGTGTCTCGTACAAACTTCCAATCATTTTTTTACTCCGAAGCACGGCCGAGTAATCGCCCATGCAATGGGAGCTAGTGCATAAGCCAGGTGTCAGCAAGTGAGGGAGCAGCTGCATGAGGAGGGAGGAGTGGGTGCTTGATCAAACCTATTGAAATGTAGATTTAGGCCCTGTCCACACGAAAACGCATTTTTGTTGATGTTTTTAATCGTTTTGTTCTATCGTCCAGACGAATCCCGTAAACTCATAGCCCTGAAACGCACTTTTTTGAAACCGGCTCCCAGGGTGGATAAATTCGTAAACGCACTTCTTCTTGTGAATCCGTCTGGACAGGGGAAACCAGAGATTTTGGAAAACGATGATGTCATCGCCACCATTGCCACCATGGCCACACCCCTGGAGCAGCCTTCCACCTCTTATATCTCGTGAAACGTCTCATAACAACATCAACAACAATGGTGGACTACATGCTTGTGTTACTGCTGGAGAAGATATTGAGCCTTTTACACAGCGTTGTACGGGAAAGTCATACTGGAGCTCCCAGTTACCTGCCTAACAGAGGAGTTTAAGTGCACTAAAGTTAGGCTGGAAATGACTCTAACTCAGTCAAAGGATCCAGTGGTTAGGAGCGTAGCGCCTACTATTAAGACAGGGAGGAAGTGGAAGTCAAAAGAGGCAGTGCAGCAAGCACAGGCAGCTCTTAAGCATAGAGATATCATAGGCCATGTACAGCAAGGGCGTGGAGGCCTAGGATTGTGTGCAGGGAAACCTCTGTGGAGCAAGGCATCAGCAGTAGAAAGGAGAAAGATGATAGTGGAAGAGGTACAGAGGCAAGAGGAAACGGTTAGATGCTCGAAGGCAGTGTCGCAGGCTAAGCAGGGTCAATGGGTGAACTGGGAGAGTGTGGAGAAAAGGAAGATGAAGTGGAGAGAGCTTTGGAGCATGGAGGCCAGCAGGATTAGATTTATGTTAGGGGCTACTTATGATGTGCTGCCAACTCCCCAGAACCTGAACCAGTGGGTAGGTGAGGATGCTGCCTGTCCACTGTGCACTTGTGTCTGCACGCTTAGTCATATTCTGACAGGTTGTAAGGTTAGTCTCTCCCAAGGACGTTACACCTGGCGTCACAATCAGGTATTGAAATGTTTAGCAGCTGCAATAGAGGAAAAACGGGGGAATGTAAATTCCACGCCCATTAACAGAGAGAATAGATGTATTAAGTTTGTAAGGGAGGGAGAAAAGGCTAGAGGAGCAGGCTTCAGGCATAACACGGGACAGCTAAGGGTAGGAGGAGCCTGGGAGATGAGGGCGGACTTAAATAGCCAACTGGTTGTCCCAGGTGAGATAGCTAGCACTCGACTACGGCCAGATCTGCTGATGTGGTCTGAGCCAGAGAAAGTAGTTTATTTCATAGAGTTGACTGTCCCGTGGGAGGATAGAATTGAGGAGGCTAACGAGAGAAAAAGAGCTAAGTATGCAGAGTTAGCAGCAGATGCAGAGCAAAATGGATGGAAGGCTTATGTCCGCCCGGTAGAAGTGGGCTGCCGTCAGGTAGAGTTACTGTGAAAAGTAATTAGTTAGGTTACTACGTTACCATCAATTAAAAGTAATCTGTTACGTTACAGCGTTACCTATGAATAAAAGTAACACGTCAGAGTACTCATGCGTTAGCAAACATTAAAAGCCGTTTGCAGAGCCTCTCACATGCTGCAACTCAGCGACACAGACACACAGCCTCCTTTAAATGCACAGAGAAGTCCTGACAATGAATAACGTCAGTCATCCAACCAAATGAACTCTGCAGGATAACAATACCAGGACAGACAGTCAGCAATATGCCACATAGCGTTTTATTCATCAATTATTTTTTGATCAGTTAGAACATATGATCAAAATTCAGGAGTTTCATTTTGTTTGGTACTCATATACACCTACCCAGCCCAGGTAGCCTATATATGAGCACCTAACTAGATTAGGAAACTCCTGAAGTAGTTTGAACCTGAATGCAGTTATGAAAGTGCATTTAATTGAGCTTAAGTAAACACAATCTGAGGTAAACAGGTAGCAGATTCAGATCCATTTAGAAATGAACGACCAGTCAACGATCTAACAGAAATTTTAATCACCAAGTGAATTTAATGTATTTGATGTAAAACTTTATTGTTCCTCAAAATGAAGACAAATACAAACTCATTTAAATAACTGTATAATGTTGAGCTTCATTCCTGGTCAACACACACATTGATGAGGACACATTTAAAACCTCAACACATCTGATTGATCATCAATCATTTCATCTTTTATTCTTTATTCAGATTGTGGGGCTGCAGTTTGTCAGAGATCAGCTGTGATTCTCTGGTCTCAGCTCTGAAGTCCAACCCCTCCCATCTGAAACATCTGAACCTGAGTCACAACAACCTGAAGGATTCAGGAGTGAAGCAGCTGTGTGGTTTTCTGGAGAGTCCAGACTGTAGACTGGAGGAACTGGAGTGAGTTCACTGTCTGTTACTGTTGTAGATCTGATATTAGGGCTGGGTGACATGGACCAAAAGTCATATCCTGATATATTTAGGCTGAATATCGATGTACGATACTCTGTCCCGCGAACCAATACGAGTCAATGGAGAGAACTTTATTAAGTGTCTGCTACTAGGTGCTATAAATGAATTCCTCTCATTTACACATTCACATACGGACGTATATATTCAGAAAACTGTTAGGAACCTAAAACAACGTCTGTAATGGTCTCTGATGATTCTAAACGTGAACTATTCTTGATATGTTCAGTGTACAGGTCGGCATCAAACCACTCCATGTATTTTATAATTTGATCTCGTTTTCACGAGTGTTTAGCTGCTACTGTGATGATACAAAATACTGAATCTGTGTCTATAATAACCACCTGACATGGAAATGAGACATCTGTATTAATAAACAGCACCAGCATTTACATGCTACTGATTTTGATTAATCGTTTTTATATTATAACGACTATTATTTTAGAAGGAAACAGATCAAAGAACATGTATACTTATATTTATACAGCAGTATGTGCAAGAAAACAGATTAAAAAACACATATATCAATACAGCTTTATTCATTTATTTTATATACCCAGTTATTCCTGTTAGCCACATGCTAAATAAAAGGATAAAATATTGTAATGATCTCAGAGTGTAATACAAAATACATCAGAGTCCTTTTATTATCACTGAACAAGTGTACATCAAAATTCTAGCACAACATCCGAGTATTACACACAACATAAATAAGAGTAAAAAGTACAACAGTGCAAATATAAGTTCTGTTCTGTCAAAGTCCTCCGGACTAAAATACTCACTGCAGAGCCTGGATGGCAGGCTAGCAGAAAACCCTTCCCTTCTCAAAGCAATTTCCCACCGCTTTCTCAGCCCTTCATCTTTGGGAAACCTACATAGTATGAGAAAAGTTCGCTGATCAACTTTGAACACTCCGAGTAGTTAGTTCGGGGTAATTTAGTTAAATACGATTGACTTCTTGGTTGTTTGAAGGCTGGTTTTAACGCGGGACTTCATAGTATTATGCGCGGGACTTGTAGTATCAACAAAAGTATACATATTCTGATCTCAAAATGATGTTGTAATGATCACATACAATCAAAAGTAGTTGTTCTGTCTTACTTGTGAAAAGTAATCCCGTGGGATCGGGTTTCGCTTGTCATTCCACTGAAACATTTCCAAGCAGCACAAGAATGAGGCATCTTTCGCCGGGTGATAGCTGCAGTTTGCCTCCCCCGATATGGCGGCGACGTTGACGTACGGCACAGCGCTCAATGAGGCGTCTATGTATATATGTCTATGGAGTGAGCCACCGAGAGAACTGCTTTACGTTAAACGCAAACTGTTAAAAAAAAAACGACAAATTATAGCTAACCAAGACTATACACAGAGTATTTTTGTAAATAAACTGGTTAGTTTATATATGTTAGAAATGTTTAATAGCAAGTTACTGCTAACGTTAGCTTAGCTTGTTTGTTTGTTGATACAAAAGGCTCCAGCCTTCAAGGCTGATTGCAGAGAGTGGTGCCTTGCAGGCTGGTTATTAGGCTAATGATGATTTCATATTGCATGTCATTATTAGGATCATTTCTACAATCGGCCTTGAAGGCAGCTGACTGAATAATGGCTTGCAGTATGAAATCATCATTAGTTTTACCCTGGAGCCTGTGGTAGACTTGTAGTCAAGACCACCTAAACCAAGACCAAGACACTACCAAGACCACAGAGTAAGACCAAGACCAAGACAGACCAAGTCAAGACCAAGACTGGTTCAACTCGAGGCCAAGACCAAAAAAAAAACCTGGTTTTTGTTGGCATGATAGGCTCATAGGGCCACACAGAAGAGGACTTAAGTCTCAACCATTATACCACATCCAACATTTAATAAAATAAAATATATAGTAATAAAATAAGGCTGCATTGCATGTTGATCATGTAGGCACCACCACCACCTATGTTAATGACATTTGAATGAAAATGAAATGCTATTGAATTACATTATTATCATTTTAAAAAATGAAAGTGACGGTAAAAATAGATTATGAGGGGATTTTTATGAGCCTGTCAGTCAAAATGAGAGACAACTAAAAAGTCTAGCTCAACCTCTGCATATAACGTCATTTTGTTGCTCATCTGATACTTTGAATCTGAACCATCTCCAAATTACTGAGCCACTGCTTTTTCTTTTACTAACCAGTTTCTCCTCCACACACTCTGCAGACGTTGTTGCTCCTCCTCTGTGCATGAAAGAGGAGGGACGGGGGGAGCAGTGCAGAGAGCTCCGGGTCAGCAGCTTGATGGAGGAAGGATCACAGCGCTAATTTGAACTATATCCATAAACCAGATATAGTTTAAATACCGTATCACATTAAAACATAGATCCATATATTTATTAATGTGATATATCACCCAGCCCTATCTCATATGTTTAATCACCAACTGAATTTAATGTATTTGATGTAAAACTTTATTGTTCCTCAAAATGAAGACAAATACAAACTCATTTAAATAACTGTATAATGTTGAGCTTCATTCCTGGTCAACACACACATTGATGAGGACACATTTAAAACCTCAACACATCTGATTGATCATCAATCATTTCATCTTTTATTCTTTATTCAGATTGTATTGGTGCAGTTTGTCAGAGATCAGCTGTGATTCTCTGGTCTCAGCTCTGAAGTCCAACCCCTCCCATCTGAAACATCTGGACCTGAGATTAAACAACCTGAAGGATTCAGGAGTGAAGCAGCTTCTTGATCTTGTGAAGAGTCCATACTATAAACTGGAGACTCTGGAGTGAGTAGAGGGTTCCAGTCAGTCCATGCTGCTTTCATCAGTATTGTCCTAAACACAGTTAGTATCAAAGATCCAGTGTTTCCTGTAAACCTGCAGCTTCTCAGTGAAGCTGTGAGAGGAGAATGGAGACAGGCTTCAGGATTGGACAGAAAGACAGAGAGAGAGACAACAGTCAGCCAATCAGATGAGCCAGAAGCTTGTTGTGATCATGTGTTTGAGTTGATGTGAAGACGACTGTTGTTGTTGTGTTGATGTGTCCAGGAAATAAAGCTGGATTCCAGCTGACAGCCTTCCAAGATGTATAGAGACAGTGGTGGTCATTCATCAAATGTGATGAACAACTGATCACAGCTCTGAGATCAGTCTGACTGAAGCCTGCACATCACAGAAGCAGCATTACATTTAGTAACCATGAGCAGAGTCATCACATGTGTCATTAGTTTGATCAGATCTCTTCAATGACAGCCTCCATGTTTATTAGTCAGCTGATCTTTGTTTAAATGGAGCAGCAGTAAATCCATCACTAAAGTGTTGGTGCAGTAATGAAGCGTTCAGGACTCTCAGCAGTTTATTAGTCAAATCTGCAGAGGAAACAGACTTGATGCTAAAAGTCTCTGCAGGTCTGTGTGTGTTCACTCCAACACGTTAACATGAAGCTGAAAGGAAGCTGGCTGAGCTCCACAGCTGCTCCACTGCTGCTCTGAACAGGACTGAAGTCCCTGCTGCTCTTTCTACTGGATGTGATGATGAAGGGAGACTCTGGAAACACTCCTTCACCTCCTCTCTTCTTTCTCCTCCTCTCTACAGGTGGAAGATAAGGTATTAAACAGGACGGTGTGTGTTGTGAGAGGATGAGCTGTGTCCTGATGATCCAGAGGTTGAAGCAGACTCTGACTGGACCATGTTACTGGGAGGTGGAGAGGAGAGCTTCATCCACATGGTCTCCATTTAAAACCATCAACAGAGCTGCACTTCAACTCTTCACAGAGCTCCAACAAATCAAGTCCAGTCCCTCATGAATGATTCAGACACATGTCAACCTGCCAGCATCAACAGTCCTTCCTGTTGTTGTGGAGATGTTTGTTCAAACTAGATTCCATGGCAGAGGTGTTTAAGCTCTGTGCAGTTTCTGTAGCTTAAACACCAGTGTTAACAGTGTTAAAGTCAATGTGTACATAGGTTAGTGATGTTTTGTGTGTCTTTATATGAGATAAATCATGAGTGAGCACAATCAGCAGTTTAAAGTATAAAAGAACATAAAGTATATACTTAGATATATTAGAAGTACTGGCTCAAAGTGAAGGGGGAAGTATTCTAAGCATAGCAGCAAATGAAATTACTGGTAATAAAAAAGTTTACCTGTGAAGTGTTTGTGAATATAGACCTTAAGGAGTAGTAAGAGTCAAAAGAAATGTTGAGAGGTGTATATATTACCTATATTTTATATGTACAGATTGAGATTTATTTTATTGTGTTTGATTTTATTCTTATTTCGCTATTTAAGTTTGTACTGTACCAGAGAGTAGTTGTATGTGCACATACTTGGCCAATAAAGCTGATTCTGATTCTGATTCTGAGAGTAAAGCTGTTGCCACTTCTCCAATACTGTAACTTAAAGCTAAGTTCTGCAGTGATCAAAGTGGAGATGAAGGTCTGCATGGGGGGCAGCTGTTTGTTATTGCATTGGCTGCCAAGCATGCTGAGAGAGGATGGTACATTTCACTGATATGGAATAAATGAATGCATATTTAATTCAGTTAGGAACATTGTATTGTGGCAGACATAATGCAGATAGTCATCATGAAGGTAACCATACACTGATCAGCCACAACATTATGACTGGAGAAGTTGTTAATACTTTCTGTTTTATTACTTCTATGTGTAGCAGGATGAGATGCCCCATCCTGGCTCTCATGTAGGTGAATGTGCTGATTGGCTAATCTCTCTCCACTAACCAATCAGTGCATGGGGTTGCCCTATATAGGGGGGCGGTGTTCATCGTTTTGGCCTCTTGCCCTATTGGCTCAGAGGTCTGCCCACTTCCGGTTTGCCTCACTTCCTCCGACTCGCCGTCGCCTGTGCAGACATCCTACAGTCTGTATGCGACTGGCCCACGGAAAACTATCCAAATGTTGCTTGGGCCGTGGTCGGCTGCAGGTTACCAAGACGGCTAACAGTAGTGATGGGTAGATGAGGACGCATGAAGCGTTGCGGCTCATTACCAAACGGTATCGATGCTGTGTTGGCAAGGCTGGATTAAGAATTCAGAGGCCCCTGGGCCAGTCTCTTATAGGCCCTCAAATGCACACCTGCACGCACACACACATTCTTTAACTCCATTTCCATGTTGCTCCTTTTAAATTGTACAATCTACAACTGTGTAGACTCAAATTTGTCATCTGTTTTTTTTTTTTCAACTGTCATCTTTGTGTACGTGTTTACCTGTGTACGGCCCAGTCATCATCACCTGGACAAAGACAGCAAAACAAATGCTCACTAATATTTTTATTTGCAAATAATTTGGGTAGGCCACACAATGAGATCTACTCCAGTGTTGTCTTTGGTGCATTTTAGATTTAGTCTCAGTCTTTTGGACGAAAATGCTTATTAGTTTTAGTCACATTTTTGTCATTTCTATACGTGATGGTTTTAGTCTAGTTTTAGTCAATTTTAGTTAAAAGAAAAAAGAAAGTATTTTCACCAATAATTACAATAACAAAGGAATGGTTTTCCACCCAACAGCAAGTACTTCCTGGTGTGCTATAAGCATTACACACTGATAAAATGGTAACAGTGTATATATAGTTATAGTAACTGGTGCTACAGTGTTAAAAGCTCTATCCAGCTTTGTTTTTATTTTTATCGAGAAAAATTGGTGCACTGCACCTTTAGAAAAATAGCACCGTCTCTTTAAGAAAGACGGTAGTCTTGAGTTGTTGAATTTGTGCGTGGAACTGAGGGCATGTTGCAAATATAAAGCAAAAATAAATAGGCTAAAGTTGAAGGTTTGTCTTGCTGTTTGTTTTGGAGTTGCAACAGATAAATGTTTTAGACCAACATCTAAAAAAAGTTTTCAGTGGCACCGTGGCACGTGATCTACAAGCACTACCTTCGCGATGTACCGGTCGATGGCGATCGACGTAACGAGCACCCCTGCCCCTGCCATAGTTCATCTGACCACCAAGGCCCTTGCCGCTGTCACTAAGGTCCATCATTTAGTGTGATTGTGACGGCAGGCGTGTTGTGCAGAATGTGCACAGATGCTGGCCTGATGCCATGTGGTGGGCGTGACCAAACTAGGACGCAGCAACATTGCTGCTACTTTTTAGCTTTTGACAGTAGGCAGAAATGTCATGCACTTTGAACATCTGACACACAACCCACTACGTATTGTCACGAAAAAAAGGGCATCATCGTCCTCGTTGACAAAAACAACACTGATCTGAAAAAACTAGAAAAAAATAAATAAATACTACATGGCAGAGGCCTCTCGAAGCTCGAGGCCCCCGGCCCGGTTCAGGATCCGGGCTTGACGACGCCCCATAACTGGACACAAACTTTGTCTTGTAGCCCCTCAGATGCAAGATGCTTCACCAAGCAGCAGCCATGAGCCTACAGGTCCAGAGTGTGCAGGTAGGATTGCTCATTGAGTGAATATTATTAGAATGAATAGAATGAAGAGTATGGTGTAGACCTGCTCTATATGAGAAATGCCCTGAGATAATTGATGATGATAGATGATTCAGCACTAGAATAATGAAACTGACTTGAATTTTTGAAAGCAGGTGCTATTAGACTCCTGGGAGTGTGGGTGCCCATCACGCAGTTTTGGGTGGCGTGAGAATAGGCAGGCCAAGGAGATGGAAATTGACATCACTGAGTGTTGCAGAACTGTCAGTAGACCAACAATCCACCCTGGATGTTTTGTTCTCCCAGGGTAGATCTGGAGGCTAAGAGCATAATAAAGTCAGGGATATAGCAAAACGTTGAGCAATATATTGATATAATGTATGATGACGCAGTTCAGATTTTCACAGACGCATCAAAAGATCAGGTTGGGAAAACAGGGGTTGCAGTCCACATTTCAAAATACAATGTTAATATTAAAAAAAAGGCCATCTGGCCATTTTTACAGCTGAGATGTTCGCAATACGTCTGGCTCTACAATGGGTGGAAGAAGTAAAACCCAATAAGACGGTAAGTTGTTCCCATTCAATGTCCTCACTTGCATGCATTCAGAGTGGAAAGTCTACATGTAGACAGGGTCTACTAGATGAAATGAATCAACTCATTTTTAAAATAAACCACCAGAGCATAAGCATAGGATTTTTATGGGTCCCTGCACATAGGAGAGTGGAGGGGAACGAGAAGGCAGACACACTGGCTAAGGAAGCTGTTACTTCAGAAGTGGTTGAGCTGGATATTGCTTTAAGCTGGTCAGAAATAAAAAGTATTATTAAGGACAAAATCAAGTATGAGTATGCACACACTGTGGAGTAATACAAAACGTAAAACACATACGTCTAGACTGCACACAATATTCCAGAGAGAGGGAAAAGATGAAGAGTTAGGGCTGTTATAGCTTTCCTTAAAGAAACCCAACTAGTAAGTAGAATTTCTTTCTTGTTTTTTGTTAAAATTGGGTATAAAATAGCATCCCACTGGATCACGCCTCAGCCTGGAAGATGGCGGTAGTGCACTAAACATGCAAACTGGCAATAAATATTATAGAAGAAGAAGAAGAAGAACAGTGGCAGAACCAATAATTGAGAACGCAACGCTGCCCCGGGTCAGAACACGTCACTTTGCTACAGCACTACACAGACACAGACCACAAGCAACAAGCCAAGCAGAAGCGCGAAAAATGAAAGAAAAAATTCTCTTTTCCATTTCATGCTGGGGTTAAGGGGAAATGTAAATTTAATGAAGCGTGGCGAGACAAACAAGCATTTTTTCACTGGTTAAAACAGAGAAAAATAGAAAATGAACAACTAATCAAGGTAGACGGAGAAGATGAGGTGGAAGGAGAGAGAGAAGGTGAAGATGAGGTGGAAGGAGAGAGAGAAGGTGAAGATGAGGTGGAAGGAGAGAGAGAAGGGCAACAGAAATGTGACAGAGATAGAATACAAGGCCAAGGTGACCAGGGACAGGAGAAGGTAGGAAAACACCACAGTGGTGAAGATATGGAGGAGGGAGAGCATCATCAAGATGAGGAGGGAGAAAGGGAGAGACAAGATACGGTGCAGGGCTCAGACGGTGAAAGGGAAAGGAGAGTACCTGAGCCATCAGCAACCATCTCCAGTCGAGCTGGTCCACATGGTATGGAAATTGTTGCTGTATAGTGTACTAAGTTACATATGAATGAGAACAACAAAAGACAAAGATGAACATTTTGCTATAAGGTGTGTTTAAGAGACATTGCTTAGACTTCTAATAAATATAAATATTCACGTTTGCTTAAATATGAATAACTGAGGAAACTTGTCAATGTGAAAGTGTGATGAGATGAGGACAGAGTAATACTTTGTGTACGATGTATTTTAGATCTATTGCTCAGATTAAATTCCAAAACTAAACAAATGAACCTAAAATACTGTCCCAGGCTAAAATGTTAGTGTGTGTTAACACAGTCTGATGGTTATATCTAATCAATGACAGATCCAAATTGATTATGTTTTTACTAGTTGTTATATTGTATAATTAGTTCAGATGTAATGCAGTTTGACTCTTTTCTCCCCTCCATCTTCTAGATGTATCCAGGTCCAGGTGTGAGGTGCCAGGGCGCCAGATTTTCCCTGAGACCCTCCAGGGAGGAGCCAGGAGAAGCTTCCGTAGCGACTGGTACAAATCTCATCCCTGGTTAGAAGACTCACAATCGAAAGATGCAGCTCACTGTTTTGCTTGTAGGCATTTTTCCCTCCCTGATGCTCCAAGGACTGTTTTCACCTCATTTGAGGGTTATCGTAACTGGAACAAGGCTACAATGAAAGACAGTGGTTTCTGTTCCCATGCCAGATCTGAAGGCCACGTAAATGCAATGTTTGCATGGAAAGAGAACAAGAAAACTATGGATAAGAATACCTCAATGTTTGGACTAATGGATGAGCAAAAAAAGAAAATCAATACTGCATTAAAACATTAGCTGAACTTTTAGGTCTAACAGCCACAGAAAACTTAGCACAGCGGGGTCATAGGGAGTCTCTGGACTCAGAGAAAAAAGGTGTTTTTCTGTCTATGTTAGACGTAACCATAATCCCATCATTTAAAAAAGACCTGAACAACAAGCTAAAAATGCAAAATACACGAGTAAAACGATACAGAATGAAATACTTGAGTGCTTGGCTGCAATGGTCAAAGAGGAAATCATCCAGGAAGTTAAAACGAGCAGGCAGTTTTCAGTTGATGAAACTAAAGATGTTCAGAAAAAAGAGCAAATGTCATTCATTTGAAGATATTTCTACAACGGTGTGGTTCATGAAAGCTTTCTAGAGTTTGAAGTTGCAGAACACCTGGATGCTGCCGCCTTAAGTGACTAGATTATATGCTTCCTTGAGAGGCATGGGCTGGAGTACGAGAAACATCTTGTAGGCCAGGGCTACGATGGTGCAGCAGTGATGCGCGGGGCACAAATCAAAGAAGAAGTAGCCAAACATGCTTTCTGTGTTCACTGTAGTGCACACTGCTTGAACTTAGATATTGTAGACGCTGTAAAAAGTGTGGCAGACGCAGGAAACTTCTTCTCATTATTGGAACGACTGGATGTCTTCATGTCTGGGTCTTATAACAAATGGCTGGAAGTGCAGTGGGAGATGTTTGATGGTGTACCAAGGGAACTCCAACAGCTAAGTGATGCACGTTGGGCCTGTAGGCACATAGCGTGTCGCAATGTTATGGACGGGTTGCCTGCATAGTACAGGTGCTTGAAGAGGTCACATCTGAGAACCATCCACAAAGAGCTGTTGAAGCAAGAGGGATATTAACTCAGATTGATCTGAATTTAGCTGGATCTCCTGTTCTGTTCAGAAAGGTCCTGACTAACATGCTCCAGTCTAAAACAGTGGACTTTGCTAAGGCTTAGGGCCAAAATGATAATCACCATTATTTTGATCAATATCGAGATCACGATTAACTATCATGATTATTTGTTTATTTCAACCAAAACTAATTTTATTGTCACCTCGGCTTATTTAACTGCTTTCACATTTGCTAAAATAAAATAGGTCGTCTTATTCACCAAAATTCAGTGCATCTCCTTAAAGAATAAATAAAAATAAATAAAACAATAAAGAAAATGTAACAACATTTCAACAGGGCACTAGTTTCCATGTTACATTGTGTAAATATATTTTAGGGAGCTAAATGTAATTGGGCAATTGACTCTCCCGTGATCTTGCGGGAAAAAGACGTTTGCAAGCATCGACATCGATGTAATGAACTGTCAAACTCATGGACGGATCCATTGTCCTGCTTGACCACAGATCCGTTGTAGTTGCAAAGTATTTTGCTTTGGCCACATCACTCTCTATTTCCCCTCTGAGTTTTCTGTACATCTCAGGTAGCGCCACCTTGGAAAAATAATTGCGCGAGGGGATCACGTATCGTTTATCCAGAGTGTTGACTGAGAATTTGAAGCCTTTGTTTGTCACCGTGTTTATTGGGAACATATCTTTGGCCAAATGAAATGCGACTGCATTCGTTATTTCACTGTGTCTTTGGGAGGTGGATGGCTATGGTGTCACGCTAAAGAGTACAGAAGCCCTTCTTCTATACTCTCTTCTATACTGCTTCTAGCCTCTTTGGTTACGCTAAAGAGGCTCGCTTCCATGGATGCCTGAGTTGATGTTGTGGGACGATTAGTCTTTGCGACACATTTTTTGGCCTTCATACATTCATCGTAATGAACTTTATGGTGTTTTTTCAAGTGATTAAAGAGGTTCGTTGTGTTGCTTTATGGTGCCAACACAACTTTGCAGCACTCTTTGCATATTTCTTGTTTTGTGTCACTTGCCTTGAGCCTAAAATGTTTCCACAGAATGGATGACGATCCGATTCTCGGGACAAGCCCCTCGGCTTCGGCCTCTGCTACGTTAGACATTTTTTGTTTGCTTTGTTAAGATTGTTTATAGCCTTATGACCGACTGCTATCTGTTGCGACATTTCCCCCACGTTACTCTGGTCTCTGTCACTGTCTACATCTAGAAACTACGCTGCACGGTGCAGGGACCAACTCTGACTGGCTCATGGAGGCACGTGATCAGACTGTGGTTTACGGAGCGTTACATTGGCTTTGCAAAAAGCACATTATAAATATCGCTCGATCACGCAATTTGATCGTGGGAAGCCAAAATCGTGATCGTGATTAAAATTCGATTAATTGTGCAGCCCTACTAAGGCTGTTGAACTTATTGAAGCACTTAAAGAGACACTGGTCCACTACCGTAGTCAAGCCTCATTTGAGGACATGTGGAGTGAAACACTTGATTTATGTCAACGAAGTAACATTGATACAGCTCAGCCAAAACCAAAGAGGCCAAGACAGACAACAAAGGTGCTTCAGGATACTGTCATCCACTCCACCTTGGGACGGCATGTAGTTCCAGATAGCAAACACAATTTTTGTGTCTCTGTGTACTATCCAGTTCTGGATAACATGATTGGAGAAAGAGGAAGAAGATTTTCTAACACAAACTGTAACATTATGCAGGGCGTCCAGGCACTAAATCCATCAAGTCCAACTTTTTTGAGAGAGGAGGCTGTTCTGTTATTGGCTGAAGCTCATGATTCAAATATTGAGGATCTCAAACATGAGTTACATCAGACGAGGAGAGTACTAGACAGAAAGGGGGGGGGGGGGGGGAAAGGAGAGTCCTACCACTCTAATGGAGTTCACTCAGTTTTTGGAGCCATACCAGGATGTTTTTATGAGTTGTTCAGGTTGTGTAAAATAGTGGTTGTTTTACCTGTGAGCAGTGCATCCTGTGAACCAAGTTTCTCATCTCTCAGGCTCGTAAAGACTTATTTGCGGTCTACTATGACAGAAAAGAGACTATCGAGTTTGGCTGTACTCAGCATTGAATCAAAACGCACAAAAGCATTAGATCTAGATACATTTGTGAAACGTTTTGCTCATCAACGTGGAAATCGCCGCATTCAGCTGTTACAGGCATGACAACTTCTTGTGATGCTCACTGGTGAGCCTTTACAAAGCTGTTAAAATGATGACCCCAACAGAATCTGCACTGAATATTTCTGTGTTTATGTCTTTGTTTTGGCAACTGAGAAAATCTGATATTACCTTTAATAAAACCTAAAAAAAGTTTCAAATGTGACACTGGTGTAAATGGTGTAAATCCTGCTGAACATGAAGCAGTGTTGTTATTGTTGTTGTTTTTTAATGTCTCACAAAATGTTGTTGTACTTTTTAAGACGGGGAGATGTATTTTTATGTGACTTCTTTTCAGGATTGTGGAGATTTTGATGTAACGTACCCGTTTGTGAGCCTTTTCGTGTAATGTGTTGATACAGCAGCTCATATTTACATGCATGAAATGTCCCTTTCATATCGCCTTAACTGCTGTGGATATTGTATATACTGTATGTACTGTATTTCTCATCACTTTATCAGTAAAGACCTCATCTGTCAAAAGAGCTGTTCTGAGTAAACAATAAAGGCCATGTCCAGTACCTCATTTGAGTGCCGTGACCCATGTATTTCCACAGTATATTTATGCTCACCTTGGTACAGCTCAGTCCTCATGGGTAAGTCTTTCTTTGGATAGTTTCTTGTACAAATGCTGCCTCTGTGACATAGTCAAAAACTGTTTGCTACCCCTCTCACACATCTGCCACACATCACCTGTGTCTTACCTTAATGGTTCTCAATTATTTTCTGTTATGCCCCCCTTAGGAAGAAGAAAATGTTAGGTATTCAATTATTTATTTATTATTTAAATATTTTACCTTATATGATGCCAACAGTGCTCGCAGGTTAACTGACGTAGCAGTCACAAAACAGGATGATTGCTGGCAATATTCGGAGCGTTTTCTCTGAAAAAACATACCGGTACGGTCTTTCCTCGTCCCCGACCGTAGTTACAGTGAAGCCAAGCGCTACATACGTTTCGTCATATTTTCTTGTCTTGGGTTTTGAGTGACTTTCCTTTGTCTTATTATCATCCTCTCTTACGGCCTTTCTTTTCATCCCTGTCAAATATTTTTCCATGTTCCTCAGTTTGTTTACATCTCTTACCGCGGGCTCTGTTAAAAAACACCATAGAGCTAATAGTGCGCACAATGAGAGCACCACTGCCACCTACGTTCTGGATGTGCAATTACACTTTAATCGAATACAACAAGAGCAAGCACTCGCGCCCCCTTAGGCATTGCACGGCCCACTATTTGAGAAGGACTGCCTTAATGTCTTTCCTGTGATAATGCCCCACCTACAGGTAAATGGCGGGTCATTCAATTTGCGCTCACTGACGTACTTGGGCTATGGGCGGACTAAACCATTTTGCGTCTCCAAGAGGGGGAGACCAGAATAACATGTTGGGAGGGTTGTGACAAAAAGTTCATTCTCTCAGTTGGTGTTATCAGTATAACAATATACTTGAAATACGTTATGACACTAATTAATTGGAGGGCCCAATTCATTCAAAATTTAAAAAAAATAAAAAAAATATCAGGATTTTCATGGGCCCCCCTCGCGACTCGGGCCCTGGGTAGTCAGGTCCACTTTCCCCCGCTACCACGCCCATGCTCGTCGTCCCGCCTGCAGCTGCTCGCGGGTCTCCTCCAGGTCCCGCTTTGAATAGTTGAAGGAGTCCGGAGGTTTTTATGGTCTCTGAACATCAGTCCAACTGTGGCGTATCCTGTAGTGTCTCCTTGGATGTTAGAAGAGGTGAAGGTTGATTTAGGACTGTTCGAGGAAAGGAAGGAAGGTGGAATAGATAAGTGGGATAAACAATTATATATCAGGAAAGTACATTTGCCAATTTTCAATTATGAGGACAAAATAGCAGACTTCCTGTTGGGTTTAGAATATGGCTTATACAACAAGTAGTTCCGACCAAGCAATCTGATTGGTCAACAAGACATTTAGAACGTGCTCAAATCAGCATGACAGCACGCCTAACTCATCACTAAAAATATTACTCCGCCAAGTCTGTGGCAACATTGTATCCATCTCCATGGCAACATTGTAACTGTCAGAGCTGGAGCAGGAAACGGCTGAAAAATACGCTACAAAATGGATCCGTTTGTTGTTAATTTTGATTTATTTGGCGGTCTCAGTTTGGATGAATGGTTGGAGGAGGATGAGAAGAACCAAATGACAAAGTCTGTCTCCGTTTCTCCGTTCCTGTTTGTCTGTTTTCCTGAGCATCAAGACTCTATACCACCACAACGAACCCTCATTCTACATAATCTTGGCTATAAAAATAAGTTTATTTGAGCAGTATTGATTTAGTTAGTCCGTTAGTCCGTTAGGGAAAGTCCGTCAGAGAGACGCTAGATGTAGCCTAACAGCGGTGAAAATAAAATATGGCCTGGAGCTGAGTTGGATACCTCTACGTTTCTCTCTCTCCCTCTCTCTCTTTGCGACTTTTGGGCTTTTAAATAATCTGGAGTAATTGAAATGTTTGGCTTTCCCCATCAGCTGTGTCGGCGAAAGTCCGCGACCGCGTTAAAACATGAACGTCAGCTCAGAGTTCACTCATCTGGGACTAGAAAATCATTTCTGTTGCTAAGTCGTTACTAAGATTCGGACTATTTGCTGTAGAGGTGAACTAGGTTCCATTACACATAGGAGTCTACTGACGTGACTGATTGTGTTTCAGGTATTAGTCAGACCCCATTTATTTCCATGGAAACGGGAAGCACACTCGCAAAAAACTTTAAAATTTGAGAGCAAAACGTCCATCAACATGAATATATTTTGATGATACATTTTATTTAGTTGGTAATAGTTGTATAATCGCAATATTACCCTCGAGGGTGTGCTTTAACGTCATTTGAGCACGACGGTGATGCGGTCAGCGCCTCGGTCCGCAAGCATCACCGAAGTTAAAGCACACCCTCTCGGGTAATATTGCTTAATTAAAGCACACCCTCTCGGGTAATATTGCTTAATTCAAGAGACTTTTTATGCGTCCTGGGATGTTACATATATGTGACATAGTTCCAGATTTTTAGACGCAACGGGCTTCCGGGGCTGGTCCGTAGAAAAACCATAGGTGGCGCTACAGAGCCATTTTGCCACACCCACTTAGTTGCTCGGGCCCTAATTAAAATGAAAGGCTACCCAGAGGGCAACGGAGTGATAAGTACCTGAAAATCTAAAAATGGGGAAAGAAAAGAAAAACAATTAGGAAAAAATAATAAAATGTTTTATAGCCAGATCTTCTATACTTATAGAAATCAATTTTATTTGTTCATTTGCATTACAGCAAAAGGTCCACACTTAAATAGTGTGGAACGACACAAGTCCACTGTTGGATAGCATGGAGCAATACTTACTCCAAAATGTTTTCCAGCTTAAGTCTCTTGAGACATGATTTAATACATTTTTGTAACACAAAGACTTCCTGACCAGTTTCAAGTTTGAGGCTGTTTTAAATGAAGGGCAATCCTTGAGGCAGCAGAGAATTTTTAAAATTTAGAAGAAAAAGGTTACAGTAAAGACGACCATGAACAATGAAAATAAAATGGAACCTGTAAATCTACAGAATTATCCTTTTAAGGATTGACAGAAGCATCCGTAAAAGGTACAGCAGATAACCTGTCTACGGATTATCCGTTATTTTTTTTAGTCAGACGCAGACACAAATCGTTTTATTTTTCCCCCCTTTTTCTGAGTCTAGGTTTTAATAATTTATATTATTTTCTTCATTTCATGGCGAGCAGTTTAGCTGCAGCTAGGCATGCTCTGGAGGAACTGTTGGTCATCTATCGCTGTGAAGCCTCAGCAGACTCTAGAGTAGACAGCTCCTGGTTGGGACAACATGAGCATTGTGTTTGTCCAATGCTCCCAAAGTGACGGAGGAAGCTGTTAGGAAGGAAGCTGAGCTCAACAAATACCTGGAGACTCAAGTGGAAGAGATGATGTCTCGACCAGGGGAGGACGGGTTTCCTGACCTGGTAACGGTGATGAGTTCTCCTTCTTTTACTTTCATTTTCATTTTCCATAACTTAATATCTGCTAAAAGGAATGGATGGGCTAGCCACGGGGCTAGCTGCAGAGCTAGCTGCAGGGCTAACGGCAGGGGTTTGGTTTCATGGTTTTCTGTTTTCAGTTTTCTGTTTTGTTTGATTTCTTGTTGAAAAAGGTCAAAGCCATCAGGTGTAGGATAAAAAGAAAAGAAGAGGAGAATCGAGTAAAAGATTAAGGTATGCTATGTTCTCTCTGTATGATTACAGCATCCATGTCATGAATGGAGGGCTAATGTTAATTGGTGGTATACGTTTGTTACACAGCCAGCTGCTTTGCCACTACCTCGAACCAGAGACGGGTTTAGTTCCCTGCCCCCTAACCCTGATAACCTGTCTGCAGAACCAGCTGTCCTGAAATGGACAAATTGTAGCCAAAGGGGTCACCTCAATAGCGGACAGACTGAATGTGGACTTTGCTTGACGGCATCATTTCAAAGTCAGGACTGGCCTTCATGGGACCTTTGACCTGTATACCCCATGTCCACCAAGCAAACCGAGTGACACCAAACCCTCAGAGGGTTTATCATCACAGCTGACATCATCAAGGAGCTTCAGTCAGACTGCAGCCTGAGCAACTATGTCCGATAGATGAACCACATCTGATGAAATGATGAACAGATTTGATCTTTAGCCGTGTCAATATGTACAAAAAGAACAAAAAAATAAGTTTTTGCTTCATCAAGTTTAGAATTCCTGCCTCGTCTGCAGCTGCCTAACTCAGTAAACCCACTCTTTCAAATGCAAGTTAATGATAAATCTAGTGCTGAACTGCTGCCCAAAAGACAACAAAAAATATTTTCAGACCATGCTGATCTTTTGCTGAAGCAGCAAGTTGTCACGTTTTTCTGTCAAGTTTTCGGTTTTGGTTTCCTGTTTTATTTTAAGTTCTGGTTTTCCATGTTTGTCATGTCATGGTTTCTGGGGGTTCTGTCATGTCCTCTGTCATGTTTTTCTGTCATGTCTTTCGTCATGTCTTAGTTCCTCATGGTTTAGTTTCTGTCATGGTTTCCGTTTTGTTTTCAGTCATGTTTAGTGTTTAGTTTTCTGTTCGGCTTACTGTTTTATTTTGTTAAGTTCTGGTTGTCCGTCCGTCATGTCTTTCGAACAAGCCAAGCCAAATAGATTGAAGAACACAATGTAAATCTGATTCGCAAAGTGTTTTTAAAACATCAAAAGTATTCCTACTACATTTTGATAAGCCAATGCACAAACATGGCCTGAGTGGGTGGGTTTCTGGGAAGTGACATTGGCTGCCCTAAAACCTTCTTAAAATAAAACACCTACAAGCTGCTAGAGTATTATTTTTCAATGTGCATGTGTAAGCAAAAGCCTGTTGATTTTTTCCCTTTGAATCATAACAGTCAAGTTTAGTTATTTTATTTTCTGCCTAACCACATTTCAATATTAAAACTTTGCTGAAAGATGCCAGAAAGCCATCATGTCTAACAAGAAGGCAATGATCAAGAACACAAATATGTCTGATGAAATGCAGCAGGATGCAACAGAGACGTACAACATCGAGAAGGACATCACAGCCTTTGCCAAAATTGTGTGTTGGCTCCCTTAAGCTCACATACATTTCTAAGGTCAGCGATGTCACTAAGCTGAGGCCTAAAACAGAGTTCTGCTTTGTCATCAATGCTGGGATGAGGAAGTTCTTCCTGCAGGCCAGTGATCAGCAGGACCTTGTGGAGTGGGTCAGCACTCTCAACAAAGCCACCAAGATCACGGTGTCAAAGGGGCCCGATGGCCACCAGAACTCAGAGATCCTGAAGGCTTTGCTTGATGTCTTACGGCCCAAGAAACAAGTCTAGAGGGGTCAAATATTTGTACATATTTGCATTTCCCTATGTATACATATTAATCTGCTAGAATGGGACCCTGAAAATCAATCTTCAATACAGTGCACTCCTTTGTCCTCCATGGAGAGGACGAGGCCCTAACCATCAAACTAACCTCTGCATGCACGACCAGAGGAGTTGGGAGACCAGCAGGAGTATGGACTTACACAGACAGAGACTCCAGAGGACTACACGGTCGTCCTTGACAAGGAGGGATTCAAAGAGCTGCAGCCATCGGACCATCTCCAAGTAGAGAGCTCCATTTGGCTGCCACTTAACGTGGTCTCCAATGGCGACGCCTGTTCCTCCTAACCATTTTAGGGGAGTTGGGACAACATGAGTATTGTTTTAGTGTGTTTTATTTTAAATACATGTTGATTTGATGTGATTTATATTAATAGTTTAACTTGTATTGTGCATGCTGATTTTGACTTTGCCTCACCGTATGAGTTTCCTTATTTATTTATTGGAAAAATACCAAGGTTAAACGAAAAAAAAAAGTTTGCTTCTGTCTTCTTCCCACAGGTGGGGACCGATGTGTCAGGTCTACTTTTATTATGGCTCTGTTTATTAAGACAAATTTAGCAAGGCTGTCTCTCTGTAACCATTACTAGATCAGGACCCCCTATTAGACAAAAGTGGATGTAATCTTATTGTTGCCAGTTGATTCTGTACTTGCTGTAGTGCATGTGTCAACTCCTTGTTGCAAATAAAACTTTTAAATGAAACTCCATTGTTTCTGTCATTATTGATAAAAGAATTACATTTATTTATTTATGTTAAACCCACAGAGAGGAATTATCTTTTTAGTCACCCCAGTTTCCAGGCATCAACTTGCAGAGGGGATCCCCTACCATGGAGTTTATTAGAAGCTCACCACAACAGCCCTTGTGTCTTAGAACCATTGATGTGTTTGTCTATTTTATTACTAATTATCATTACCTTTTTTTATTATGTTGATTTTGTTTTTATTGTGTTTATATCTTTTAATATATTATTTTTCTACCCTTTTTAACCAGCATTGGTTCATCAAAAGGAGCCAAACAAACGTATTTTATACATTTTATTCTCCCGTGCCCCGTGTCGTTCCACACTATTTAAGTGTGGACCTTTTGCTCTAATGTAAATGAACAAATGAAATAGTCTTCTATAAGTATAGAAGATCTGGCTATAAAACATTTTATTAGTTTTTCCTAGTTGTTTTTAGTGTCTCTTCTCATTGTGCCACTTTGCTGTTGCCACAGTAACCCCATAAATTAGATATACGCATGTTTCTTTTACTGTGGTAAAAAATAACGCTTCTTCCCACTCACTGGGACGTGTTTTATGTATATATGAACTCTATATATAATTTTAGATTGAATAATACCATGTCCAACTCTACAGTTATGCAATTAAAAACAATTTTTAGAGGCGCTCGATGACAAGTGCTATTTTTAGAACATCCCCTGTGGGCGACTCACCGCGTTGGCGACCCCTGGTATAGAGGCTCTGACTTTTTTAGATAGCATAGGTTGAACATTCGTTGACAAAACATAACAAAAGAATGATCACCAATCAGAGTCAGCAATGATTATGATCATTTTATAGAGCCCATGTTACCATAGAAATCCATCGATGCATGTGTTTCTTAACATGAATGTCTCGGTTGCATCTGGCACAGGTCATCTTCCTTTTTAACAGTCCCCATTTGCGCATCCATTTCACTATTTTTCTTCTATTTTTTGTTGTATCTGGGCGCCGAATGTTTCTCAAAAGTCCTCTTAATAATCGCGTCATCTGCTCTGCTGCCTAGTACCAAAGATCCTTGTATCTGATCATATTGGCGCGTATTTCAAAATTTAGAGGGAATCTACAATTTACCATAGTTACACTAATACTGTAGCAAAGGAAATCAATAGTTGAAGATATTAAAAATAGCACATTGATAAACCATACAGCAACAGCCTTTCAATAATGTTCTCTTTTGGTTCTGTTAGTATCTGGATGCATATATATTTTATATTATGCATAAACACTGCACTGCAAGTCTACTTCATCTCTTACCGTAGAGTGCTCACTACGCACAAGAGAATCCTGATGACGAGGAAAAGAGACGAGGTGCAGGTCAACTCCAACGAGAAAATACGTGCCACGTTGTCAGAAGAAGAAAGAAGGGATAATTTAAACCAAGCATGTTATAACTTTATTTTCTGTGGAAATGCAGGTCTATCTCTGGCAGTTGTTTTCCTATAAGTCAGTCTTTGGTGAAATAGCTGTAACTAATCATAGTTAACTTCAGCTAGGTTACGCATAACAGGTTAGCTATTAGGGGAGAACGGGGTAAAGTGAGACATTTTTTGCTCTACCCTCTAAATGTACATATTTTCCATTAATTCGGGATGTTTCCTATCAGTGGAAATTATCAGAATATTCAGGATGAAGGGCAGTGAAAATATGATTGTTTTAAAAAAAAGTGGTCTCCCCTACTTCAAGTGCTAGTTTCCTCGGCTAGAAACGTTCCCCATCTTGAATAGAATATAACCACTTGTGAGATATAAATTGATTGGTGAAGAACACAATCTGGTTTTTAATATTTTTCCCCTTTTAATGCTGGTTTAGATGGAAACTCGTGGAAAAAAGAGAGGGCTGTGCAAGACAAAGACAGCACCATGTAAGGGGAATCTGTCGTGCCTCAATGAAAAGGATGTGGAGGAGGTTCAACGTTCCACTTCCCCAAAGACTGGTGGGTTAAAAATCTTACTTCCTTACTTCTTTTTACACATGAAATTACTTTAACATACCATCAACAGCAAATGAACCTTCTCCATCGCATCCATCTTCCTTATCACTACTGCAGGAGACATGACTTATACTTAAGCTTATACATATGGTCAGACAAAAAGAAAAGTTGATACATTAAATACAGTGAAAATCAAATATACCATTTGGATCTATTGTGATCTCATCTAGATTCTTTTCATGGAACTCAGCCAATCTCCCGCTCTCAAGAGCCAGTAAAACTTTACTGATCTTTGCGAGCTGCAGTGTCTTGTCAGGTAGTCTATAGAACTCACGGTGGATCCTGATGTCATGACCAAGAAAGTTGATCCATGTCTGTGTACCTTTGCAAGAGCTATCCAGGCCTTTGTAGAGGGACTTTCAGACAGTGTGAAGCTCCATTCGTTAAGCTTTTCACAGAGAAACTGGTGCATTCTTTGCACATCCTCAGTAAATGGCATTAGAGCGGGTGCATTCCACTTTGCTTCGACAATATTCCTTAGTGCTGTTGCAGAAACAAATGCATTCCACTTCTGATTGTGCACTTCTTGGATTTCAGATGCATGCTTTACAAGCTCTTGGTTGTTGGAAATTAGTCATTGAGCTTTCAAAAGCTTGCTGACTTTCACCAAATCATTTCCAAGTTTTGTTGCCAGTGATGGAATGGATTAGATTAATTCAATTCAATTCAATTCAATTCAGTTTTATTTATATAGCGTCAATAACAATACAAATTGTCTCAAGACGCTTTACAAGACCCAGCCTGAAACCCCCAGAGCAGCCTGAAGGAGACGGTGGCAGGAAAAACTCCCTTTTAACAGGAAGAAACCTTGAGCAGAACCCAGCTCATATGGAGGGACCCATCTGACCTCGTCAAATATAACACCAAGGTTTTTCACAGTAGTACTGGAGGCCAAGGTAATGCCATCCAAAGAAACCACGTGATTAGATAATGAATCTCTGAGATGCTTAGGACCAAATACAATAACCTCTGTTTTGTCTGAGTTTAAGAGTAAGAAATTACACGTCATCCAAGCCTTTATAAGGCATGCTTGGAGTTTAACCAGCTGATTAGTTTCATCTGGTTTCATTAATAAATATAACTGTGTGTTGTCTGCGTAGCAATGGAAGTTTATGCCATGTTTTCGAATAATCTTCCCTAATGGCAACATGTATAATGTGAAGAGTATTGGTCCTAGCACAGAACCCTGAGGAACTCCATAACTTACTTTTGTATAAGTAGAGGAATCATGGTTGACATGAACAAAAATGTATCATTCTTGTGAGAAAAGTAAAGCTTAAAGTGCATTTCCTAATCAGTTTCAAGCTTATGACTGTGTTAAACAAAATGCTACCATAAGACAGAATAATTTGTATTATGTACTAATTAAGTATTTATTACGTTTTTTTAAAAAAAAAAAAAAAAAACCTAAACAAGAGGGAAAAGTAAAGCAACCAGGATGAAGTTACAAATAAAATGGGCGGGCGTAAGATAATTTATTTTTATTTTTAATCACTCTGATCACTTTTACTAGACCTTGCTGTCTAATCCACATCTAAAAGCCCTGGATTCCAATTTATAATAATAACCACACATATAGTAGTTTGCACATACAGGGCTGCAATATTTGCTCATACACGTTACCAAAAAAAAAAAAAGGACACAAGTCCACTGTTGGCGAATTATGACAGAATACAAGATTAATTATTATGTTCTTTGTTTTTTTGTGTTTGTTTTTTGTTTAAAATACAGCATGATGGCTCCATTAAAGCGGAATTAAAATGAAGGGCTACCCAGAGGGCAACAGAGTGATAAGTACCTGAAAATCTACAAATGGGGAAAGAAAAGAAAAACAACTTGGAAAAAATAAATAAATGGTTTATAGACTTATAGAATCAATTTTATTTGTTCATTTGTATTAGAGCAAACGTTGCGAACCAAATGTTGCGAAGCTGACCAGAGCGGCAAAAGTAGGAGGCAGATTCAAAGCAGTTTATTCAGAAAAAATCACCACAAGGTGTTTATTTACAGCGCTTCCAGCCTCACATGCAGCAAAAAGTATATACAACAAAAAAAGGTTAAGTGAACAGTTAACTGAGTTGAACTAAATAAAACTCAACTTATAATAATGCAAAACTCAACTTAAACCAAATTTAACTTGCTACACTGGCTCAGCACTCTGTTTTCCCACTGCTTAAATAGTCTCTCCCGGTTCTTGGCACAACCTCCATGGCTGAACCAATAATGGAAAGACTTGGCTACGCCAGAGTCCTGAAAACGGAGCTGGAACCCGTACTCTCCTGGGTAGTCCGTAGTGACAGGGACAGTGAAGGCCGCGGGGGTTGAACTATCAGCAGGCAATAGGTCTGCTGGTAGTTCAAAGAGTTTCTCATCCAAGCCCTCCGTCAGTTCTTGCTCATTTAGAAAAAGTAAATTAATTTGCCCGTGTTCGTGGTGGTCCTCCCCCTTGATAGGAATCTCTGAGAGCGACGGCGTGACTTCATTCTGCCACAGTTCCCTGAATGAAGGGTCCTGACTCAACGAAAAGCTGCCAAAACCTGGCTCCTCCATCATTAGTTTCCCTCCTTTCACTTGTATGTCCCGCTATCGCTGTCCAAACAAGATGAGTCACTGGAGAACGCAAAGGAAATGAGCTGAAACTGTTGAAAAAGCCAAAATATGTTGAATCATTGCAGGAGGTTTGATATTTCGGCCATGCTGTCTTGTGTTTGTTGACCGCCTGCTGCCCCTTGCTGGTCACCGCCATCTTGCGAGTCTTCTGGCAGAAGACTGAAGCATCTGTAAAAGGTACAGAGAATAACCTGTAACTATACGGATTATCCGTTATCAGATTGACTGAAGCATCTGTAAAAGGTACAGAGAATAACCTGCAAAGCTACGGATTGTCCGTTATCAGGTGAACAGAAGGTGTCCGTAGAATTGAGAGCCAAATAAATGCAGAGATGGACAGAGAAAGGTCAAAGCCATCAGGTGCCCAATTTAGGAAAAAAAGAAAAAGAAGAAGAGGAGAAACGAGCAAACGATAAAGGTATGCTATGTTCTTTTTATATGATTACAGTATCCGTGTCATGAATGAAGGGCTAATGTTAATGAGTGCTATATGTTTGTTAGCCTTTTTGCTATGATGCTTGTAATACTTATACAATAGTAATTGGTCTTAACAAACACCAGATCTAATTTCACCATAAGATTGTGCTTTGCAACAAAATTGTTACAAGTTCAGTTATTATTTATTTCCAATAAGGGGTCTCTCCTGGGGACTAATTCATTAATTGAGAGTCTCATTAATTGTTGTGTTTGGATTTTGTTTGATTTCATTCAATAAAAATATAGAATTTCTACGTATGGAATGGATGGGCTAGCCGCGGGGCTAGCCACAGGGCCGACTGCAGGGGTTTGGTGTTATGTTTTTCTGTTTTCAGTTTTATTTTGTTAAGTTCTTGGTTTCCCGCCTCGTGTCCCTTCCTGTATCTTCCTGTCTTTGTGATTGTCATTCCCATCTTGATTTGTTTCACCTGTTTCTCATCACCCCTCTGTTCTGTGTGTAGGTGTCCATGTGTTGGACTTCAACACCATGTCTGAGATCATGGAGAGCGGATACATGAGGATACATGAGGACGAGCAGTCCAACATCATGGACATCCTGTGTGTCAAAGATTCGGACCCCGAAGACTGCACCACTTTGAAGACCATCACCAAGTTTTACAACTACCCGGTCCACTTTGTGGAGAGGAGAGAAGTCCACGTATTACCATCCCAACATTTGGACTACATCAACTACACATACTAACCCTCAACCTAACCCTTCGGTGGAGGCTATGATGGGAGGCCTGAGAGTTCAGCTGGAGCGAGAAGAGAAAGAAAAGATGATGATTCCCTGAGAGGGGACTGTCAAACCAGCCTGTTCACATTTGTGTTGTGTTTGTGTTGAATAAAAAATAAATTTACTGCACAGTACGTTAAATGTTTTCAAAGACACTGAACTTGTGTCAATTGGCCTTCACCTACTGAGCAGTGCATTCAAGGACATCTGTCTGAAAAACAACTTAAACAAGCCCAAATCCAGTCTGTGCACTATTTATGGCAGAGACGAGCGCTTCCTCAAAGTCGATGTAGGCTTTGAAATGAGCTGGCAGCTTTAGTGTTTCAAAGCATGTGGAGGATGTAGGAAGGGTTCCACCAGAAATCTCCACTTTCAGTTCAGGAGGAAGCCTCTCCCAGCCAACCCAGAAATTGTTATCTAATTTAACCCGCACCTGTGTCCCGAGTGACTGATTAGTAGCACACCTGGCTAACATTAAATTATTAAGCTTACCTTGGACAGGTGTACGGGATGGAGTGGCAGTTATCTGCTGTGACTGAGCCGCTGGAGCTGGAGGAGTTCTGCTCAGAGCTTCCTCAATCAAATTCGCTGCTTCTCTAAGCAGCTCCGGGAAACTTTTTGACATTTTGTCTTGCACCTCGTACGCTGTATCAACATTTGGGGCTAGCAGGGGACCAAGCCTTCCACTTATTTTTAGCCAATAAAGTTTTGTTTGATAGCGTCAATCTTCTTCTATTATATTGGCTTTTTTTGGCGGTTGGCAACCAACTTTTAGGTGCATTTACCGCCACCTACTGGACTGGAGTGGGGGACATAAGATGCATCAATCCATTATCTGGAATCTATTTGTCTTGACTTGATGTGCAGAGTAACCAATCAGGTGTTAGGATCCGCCCACTGACTTTGATGGGCGAGTTTGACAGATAAAATAAATTCATGACGCACTGCAACTACTGCAACACAGGACCATGAAATAATTAATTAAATAGTGAAATAATTATGTTTTTTGTTTTTTTTTACCTTAAATGGATTGGTATTTTAATGAATTAATGACGCTTTTAGTTCATCAGTGACACATTTAATTATTTAGTGGTGTATTTAATTATTATGGCACTTTTAGTGCTTGTTTGGATTGAGTAAATCAATATTGAAGTCACCACAAATGAAAACAACTTTTTGATTAGTTTTTGAAACATTTCCCCTACCCAGTCCTTGAATGCTTCAATACTGGAGCCCGGTGCTCTGTATATACAGCTGATTATTAGATTTTTCTTTTTTTCTTCACATATTTCAATTGTTATACGTTATCAATTACAGTTGTCATATTTTCTACTACTATATAATTCACGTTATTATCCACATATACAGCCACTCCTCCTCCTACTCTTGTTCTTTCTGTTAACACAGTTATATTCATATCCCTCCAGTTCAAAATCCATTCCTTTATCTGTGTTGATCCATGTTTCTAATATTGCAATTATTTTAAATGCTTTTTTAACTTGACCTAGATATTCCTTAATGTTACTGAAGTTTGCATACAGACTTCTGCTATTGAGATGGATTATAGACAGTTTGCTGTCGGTTTTAATGGTCTGATTGTACTGTTCAGCTGTGTAATAGCAGCAGTTATCGTTGATGTTTGAGAAGATGTTATTGTCCGGGTCTAGATCGTGCTCCATGTCTAGTCAATTATGGTCAGTGTATTGAAATGTTCTCAGTTCCAGCTTTTAATGGTCAGCAGTTCTTTGAATTATATCCCCATTGTAGCTACACTGGTCCAACAAAAAAGGCCACGCTTCGTACTGATGTCTTGATTTTCGATTTTATTTCTTCTCCTTTACCGACGTAACAAATCGTGAGACACCGTGAAAACGTGTGCGCCTCTTGAACACAGTGAGAATAGTTCTTTCAGCCATGCACCATAACTTCCTGCCTCCATGTCTGTGGTCCTGCTTCTGACCCACAATCCCACACTTCCAACTCAAGGTCATGTGACCATATCATTTCAAAATAAAATGTCCTCACAGGAAGGTGTCTTTAAAACGCAACTGCAATCATTTAATATCATATTGTTACAGAAGTTAATTATAAAGTAACCACTTTTACATTTCTTATTTATTGTCTTGTACTAGTATTCCTGTTTATTCATTTTTTAAATATTTCTTGACCTCAAATCTTTTTGTATTTATAAAAATATGAAATGTAAATTTATTTAGACACTTAATCTGTCCCACAGACAGTTACACCCATTGTTTCCAGTTGTAGATGAATGAGTTCTTTCAGACTGTGTCATGGTGATGTGTTTTGTAGTGTGGAGTCATCATACATTTGTCCAGATTGTGATATTCATTCGTGTTTGTCCAGTTCCTCAATATTCCTGATGACCAGCACTTTGGCTTGCTCTGGTGTCCTGTTTAGTTTAATGAATACTTTACAGTTGAACTCCATGTGTGTTGAATTTTTCCATTTTTTCATGATGTGTGCTTTTCTGGCCAAATCGGCGTTTCGTTTGGTCAGATGCTCGTTGATAAATACGTTTGATCCTTTCAGTTTCCTTCCTTGTATTAACAGAGCGGTTTTGTGTTTTCTGTTGACAAATCTCATGATCATGGCTCGTTTGTCGCTGTCATCTCTGGCATGCCTCAACGTTGCTCCAGTCCATTTCAATCCCTTTGGATTGAAGGAAGGTAGCCACCTGTTGCTCTACGGAGCTGACATCCTAGCTGCAGGTTTTCATTCCAACCATGCAGCAGCACACCTGACTTGGCTCAATCAATCAACTGAACTGCCTCCACGTAGTCATATCAGGCATCCTCTTGCTTGATTGGAATAGAAACTTGCCAGCCACACGGCCCTTTCACGGATCAGTTTGACACCCCTGGCTTATGTGAAACTGTCAGAGGTGTTGCAAAGACTTGCAACTCAACTTGGACTTTAACATCAATGACTCGTGACTTCACTTGGACTTCCGCCTTTTGACTCGAGAAGACTTGCTACTGAAAAAATTGTTCCCGCGCCGCTCTCAGTTTATCTGCATCTGTGGAAAAAAATGTGCCCCACCTGTTTGCATGCAGAGAGCACACACACTGCCTGCACGACATCCAATCACTGAAGTCCCACGCTGTTTTGATTCGACAGCATCTAAGCAGGCACATTGCAAGACAACCACTGAAGCGCAACAAGCAACAACGCGCCACTTGGCAAAATGATACCGAAGGTAGTTTTCATTTGGCTTTAAAAAAGCACCTTATCTATATCTGTATCTATACAACTTACTAGCTGCTGCATATTTACTGTGTCAACGAGACAGTCAAGGCTTGTAGGTGAATGCGCCTTTTCTCCAACAACAGAGAGCAACAACGTAACCCCAGCACAACTCCAAACACCACATTAAAGTGTTTGCTCGAGTAGAACAATATACTGAACCAGAATCACATAGATTAACTACACAAAAGAAATGCATTTGGAAATGATATGCATTTACTGGGCAATGTCAACTAAAGTCACTGCAAAATAATAAATAAAACCAGGAATACAAATCAAAACTGGTCAGGAGAAACAAAAACTTATATTAAATCAGATTTCTTTCAGTTTTGTCCATCATAGTAACACAATCAATGCTCTTCCAGCATCAAGGACAGCACCTGGCTGATTCAGTTCTCTCCATCACAGCAACTATTTCAGGCATCAGATGTGAAACAGCAAAGGGTGACAGGGATAGCCACAGTCATAGACCTTTAGATTGGGTGCCATCCATTGTGGGTAAACTGTACTGACCATTTACTGGGAACAAAATGACTGTCTGCTGAAGCAACTATAGGAACATTATTAAACCAGAACAGGGACAGTTTGAAACTAAAACATGCAACATGACACCTGCATGATGTTAACACGGTGTCATACATACCACTGACACCTGTAGGACCTGAAAAACTAAACAATTCAAATAGAAAACAATGCAGACAGTAAACAAATTGGAACAAGACACATCATATCACATACATATATATATCATCCAGGCTCCTTTTCCTCACATATACACTACCGTTCAAAAGTTTGGGGTCACCCAAACAATTTTGTGTTTTCCATGAAAAGTCACACTTATTCACCACCATACGTTGTGAAATGAATAGAAAATAGAGTCAAGACATTGACAAGGTTAGAAATAATGATGATTTGTATTTGAAATAAGATTTTACATCAAACTTTGCTTTCGTCAAAGAATCCTCCATTTGCAGCAATTACAGCATTGCAGATCTTTGGCATTCTAGCTGTTAATTTGTTGAGGTAATCTGGAGAAATTGCACCCCACGCTTCCAGAAGCAGCTCCCACAAGTTGGATTGGTTGGATGGGCACTTCTTGCGTACCATACGGTCAAGCTGCTCCCACAACAGCTCAATGGGGTTCAGATCTGGTGACTGCGCTGGCCACTCCATCACCGATAGAATATGAGCTTCCTGCTTCTGCTCTAAATAGTTCTTGCACAATTTGGAGGTGTGTTTAGGGTCATTGTCCTGTTGTAGGATGAAATTGGCTCCAATCAAGCGCTGTCCACTGGGTATGGCATGGCGTTGCAAAATGGAGTGATAGCCTTCCTTATTCAGAATCCCTTTTACCCTGTACAAATCTCCCACCTTACCAGCACCAAAGCAACCCCAGACCATCACATTACCTCCACCATGCTTAACAGATGGCGTCATGCATTCTTCCAGCATCTTTTCATTTGTTCTGCGTCTCACAAACATTCTTCTTTGTGATCCAAACACCTCAAACTTAGATTCGTCCGTCCACAACACTTTTTTCCAGTCTTCCTCTGTCCAATGTCTGTGTTCTTTTGCCCATCTTAATCTTTTTCTTTTATTGGCCAGTCTCAGATATGGCTTTTTCTTTGCCACTCTGCCCTGAAGCCCAGAATCCCGCAGCCGCCTCTTCACTGTAGATGTTGACACTGGTGTTTTGCGGGTACTATTTAATGAAGATGCCAGTTGGGGACCTGCGAGGCGTCTGTTTCTCAAACTAGAGACTCTAATGAACTTATCTTCTTGCACAGTTGTGCTACGCGGCCTCCCACTTCTTTTTCTACTCTGGTTAGAGCCTGTTTGTGCTGTCCTCTGAAGGGAGTAGTACACACCGTTGTAGGAAATCTTCAATTTCTTAGCAATTTCTCGCATGGAATAGCCTTCATTTCGAAGAACAAGAATAGACTGTCGAGTTTCAGATGAAAGTTCTCTTTTTCTGGCCATTTTGAGCGTTTAATTGACCCCACAAATGTAATGCTCCAGAAACTCAATCTGCTCAAAGGAAGATCAGTTTTGTAGCTTCTGTAAAGAGCTAAACTGTTTTCAGATGTGTGAACATGATTGCACAAGGGTTTTCTAATCATCAATTAGCCTTCTGAGCCAATGAGCAAACACATTTCACCATTAGAACACTGGAGTGATAGTGGCTGGAACTAGGCCTCTATACACCTATGTAGATATTGCACCAAAAACCAGACATTTGCAGCTAGAATAGTCATTTACCACATTAGCAATGTATAGAGTGTATTTCTTTAAAGTTAAGACTAGTTTAAAGTTATCTTCATTGAAAAGTACAGTGCTTTTCCTTCAAAAATAAGGACATTTCAATGTGACCCCAAACTTTTGAACGGTAGTGTAGATCCCTTCATGTCCTTGTCCCCCAGTACCTGTCCAACCTTCTCCATCTCCATCCCGGTCCCTGCGTTCCTCTGATTCTGCTCTGCTTTCCATCCCCTGTACCAGACTACAGACCTTTGGTGACAGAGCCTTCCGTGTCACAGCCCCCACTCTTTGGAAGTCTCTCCCTTCTGAAATCCATCACGCCCCAACCTCACCTCAAGACTCACCTTCTCTCCATGCCCTTTCCAAATTAGCCATTTACTTCTCTCCTTTATTCATCAAGTTTATTTTTGACTGAAAAGTGACCTTGGGTTTCTTGATATATCATTTATATAAATTGGAGTTATTATTATTACACAACCTTTACAAAACTTTACTGGCGGAACAGTCGTTGAGGAGTACACGGCCATACTATATCATATTGACACCTGTAAGACCTGAAGAAACAGTGAGTTATTTCCAACAGTAAAAAACACATAATTTAAACCTGAATCAGAACAAGAGAACAGGGCATCTTATGAACTTGATGCAGAACATGGGTACTGAGTAGTGAATGAACCTATTTCATGCAAACAGTATAGTCACTACTTTAAAGGACCTCTTTGACTGGTGAAGGGGTGTGACACCTTTCACTGACAAACTGACCAAATACTCCCTGGCTCTCAACAAGAAAGCCACTCTCTCTGCCCAATTCAAAGCCCCAAGGGGAGCTTTGAATCCTTTGGCTCAGGGATTGCAGCTGTTCAAGGTGTCAAAGAGCCTGTCAGTCATCTAAAAACAAATATCTGCATTAACTTCAAGCATCTAAAACCATTTCCATAACATTGTTATCATATCAAATTAATTCTAATGTCTTCAAAATTAAAAAACTATTCATTTCACTGTGTTAAACATGCAAGTGTGTGGAACGTCCCTCTACTCCCTCTATGGCTCTATGCACATCCCTAATCATATTACCTCAATGAATTCAGCCGCTGCTTCACAGTCTTTAAACTGTGAGGAGCCCAGGTCCCTCAGTGTGAGGAGAGCCACTGCTACTGAGCGACTCAATGTCTGCGCAGCCAGGGACACCTTCATCTCCTGGTTGTGGAAGTGGACATGCTTGTGTGTGATCTTGTTTGCAGCATGCAGTCCATCGTTGGTCTGAACGTCATTGAGACAAACAATGTATTTCCAGTTGATGGGGCCAGTGGTGTTCATTATTGGGCTGTATGCCTTCAGAATTAGAATCCTTCTTAGTCACAGCTCACACAAGTACAGACAGGAAAATGTAATGCATCACATGCAGTCAGAAATATGTAAATAAAACACACAACAATAAAATAATTTAAAAAAAAATAAGCCGGGAACAACATTTACCTATAACATGTTGCTACTGCCCCTTCTGTTGTTTTAAAGGTATTCAAGAGGATTTTCTCCTTCGCCTGGCATCCCATGATCAACAAAATGACAACTACAGGTCACTGATAGAGGGTCAACATGATCTGAGCGCCTATAAAGCTGTAATAAAGTGTTGTAATAAAACCAAAAGTTGATTCAACAAAGTATGAGTTTAATGGCGTGCACATTTATGCAACCACATCATTTTTATAAACAAAATAATTATTTTTATTTTATTTTGTTGTTTGTAAGCCCTCCTAAAGTATATCACAAGTTCTTTGGTCTTATCCACATTGAGAGAGAGGTTATGATGTCTGCAATATGTTGTTAGCTGCCTCGCCTAGTGGATGCAGACTCATTGTTGTCCTTAAGGTCTTCCACGGCCGTGTCATTGGTAAACTTGACAGCGTGGATACTGCAGAGTCTGGCTGTGCAGCCGTGGGTGAGCAGGCTGAAGAGAAGAGGACTGCAGCCCTGGGGAGAGCCCCTGCTCACTGTGATGGATTCTTCATTGCATTTTCTGGAAAGATACACCAGAGGGCGCCAACGAGACATCACACAAAGCTGAACTATTTGACTCGAACCTGAATTGAATTGAATCCCTTTTAACTTAAAACTGTATAAATTAATATAAAACTAAAGAAAGCAGAACATAAAACATTTGTGCCTCAAACGCCATCACTGTAGCTACAGTTCTAGCCAGTGGAAGAGGACAAACAGCCTGGATGTTGGGGAGGTCAGCTGCCTGAAGAACTTGCATCCACCTCTCTGCTGTTCCTCCAGCTCTGCTAGCTCCCTCTTCTCCCCAGTAACAGTGGCGTTGGTTGTACCGACTATAATGGCAGGATTTTTCAATCAGATGTCTCTCCAGAACATTTAATTCATCCAGTTCTGGGGGAATGAGTGCCATTTCCATCTTATTTGCAATTGCAATGGATGCCTTTCTTCCCATTGTCAGGTGCCTATCACACGTGTGACAGATCCACTCCTGCATCCTCTCTTGTGCTACAAGGTGTTGAGCATTCATCATCACACATGAACATATTTTCCTGTGATTCAAGCCGCTACAACCTGAATATTTTTAACATATTTCGATCTATTGCATTGCTTTACTTGATTGCCAAACAGAATTCTGTGGCACACTGTGCACACGTAGGTGGGCCCTTGATGAATTTTTTTCGTGGAATGCAGAGGTGAAAGATTCAATAAGAAAAAAGTTCATACTTTGCCATAATTAAAGAACGCATGTCAAACAATAGCGGACCGGCTTAATGTGTAAGTAGTCCAAAACTGTACAATTAATAATAAAAAAAGAAAACATTGTGATGTCCTCCCTCTTTCATGAATGTCAAGTAGAATTTAAAAGAGAACCACTAATGCTAAACAAAATGCACACACCAAAAAGTGACATTTCAGATCTTTTATTAACTAAAGAGGCTAAATCCAAAAATGAAGTGTAAACATTCCCTCATGAGTCTGCCATTAATGTTGACTGGGAAGATGAGAGCAACATCAACAGCCACTCCTTTGTCTCCCAGCAGCACACCAGAGAATTCACCTGACTATACAAGATATAATTTAGAAAACACGGCAGAGTTACACATACGATGTCCAAGGTGCTTACAGTAACAAAGAATAGTTAGTATCCAACTGTAACTGATCAAATTAGAAACTAATGGTTGCACATTGAAATTGAGGTGACCTGAAATCATGTAAAACTGCTCCTTGATGTAGAGGGGTCTTCTGTGTCCAGAGAAGGTGATGAATATGTAGCTAAATTATTTCAGTGCCAGACAAACACGTCTTATTGTGCAGCTAATGGTTCCTTTATTGAGGTTCTCTGCATCATCAACAGAATAAAGGAAGCTCCCACTTGTAAACCATCTGAATGTAACACAGATCATCTGTGGTACAGTCTGAGGATTAGGGCTTCCTCATCCAGCACATCCTCCAAAAAGGGTCAAGCCATTATGAAGAGGGAACAGGTGAATGGGAGTTGGACCTATATACTATAATTTCCCTTGTATTCATTGAAAACACTTTTGCAACTTCATCAGCTGTGTTTTGTAATCTCAGTTACTGCAATAAAACACATATTTATGAAATCTCTGATGGCTATTTAACTAGCAGGCTTCATCAGCAATATAACACTTGGCCTGAGTAATAATACTACCACTTAAATCAATATAAAAAGACTATTGCAATTACAAACAGCCAACAGATTTAAATAAAATGATAAATTACTATAAATATTTAATATTTTAATACAGAATAATTAAAATGATGCAACATACTTAGAAAGACCATGGTCATGCTGTAAAACACATTAAATCCTCACAGGATTGACGGTGGAAATACAGGTGGATCACCAGGATTAATCTTAGCCTGGCTGTTAGCCTGGTCTGGAGCAGGCTAGCTGCAGAGAATAAATCACCATAGTAACTTAGCCGGGTTAAGTTTGAGCTACTTTCATGCAACCGACTTGAGGCTAAATTAAGCCGGGATAATCAACATATCCCGGCTTAATCCCTTATCCTAGTTTTGTGCAATACCCCTCAGGTGTCCTATCTCACCCTGAAAACGTTGACGCTGAACCCAGACTAAACATTCACAAATATTCAGGAGCGGGTTTGAGTCCAGCTGAGAGCTCAGTCAAGTCAGTGTTTCCTAGCAACTGGAACATTATTTAGTTTTTAGTCGATGACAGAAAACATTTATTGTTGGATGTGAAGAAATATTCAGACAAACATTTGTGTTGACTCCGCCTTCAAACACCTGACAGGTAAACTGGTTTCAGTTTAGTTTCTCTTTCTCCAGGATCGTGTCGCAGGTGTTTTTCTCTCCGTGTCAAGCTCCGTCTGAAGGTAATGAAGCAGTTTTGAATGTTTTCTTCAAACATTCAAAACTGCAGCAGCAGAAATCTGCAGCTCCATAAATTCACGTTAATCTGAGTCAGAGCTGAAAGTTTAGAGTCTGGAGGAGGACTAGTCTGAGGACTAGGATGAAACGATAAAGAGCTGTGATCACCTGTGTCGCTTGGGTCATAAATATGATTTTAGCTGATTTTTCTTTTCTTTTGCTTGATCTGCTTTTACAAGGTAAACAGGTGAAAGTAACTAAGTACTTTTACTTCAGTACTGTCAGCAGGGGCGCCGCCAGAAATCTTGGGCCCCATGAAAGATTAGAATTTTGGGCCCCCCCTCCCCCTTTTTTTTTTTTTTTTGCAAAAAGGTGTGCTGCATGTGGTCATCTTTTTAGGTGATAACATTATTAGATTACATTATTTTAAATGTTCCATTATTACACTTTCAGATTTTGCAACTACATATTGTTTGGTTACTTTGTATGGAGTCGTTCTAAATTTTCATGTGTTGAAATGCATCACTGTATCAGTATGGATTTATGAGACACTCAGAGCCATAACTCTCAGGCAAACATTATCAGTAACCATGATTTCGAAATTCATTCCTCTGTTTCCATCATTTCTGGACTTATTGTAGCCTAAATGTTGAAATGTATGCCTTAATGAATAATTAGGGGCTTTGAGCAGCACTCATTTATTAACTGAGCACAGCAAATGTTCAGATATTCAAGATAGATACTTACAAACAATATCAACAAATCCAAAATGGACAATGGTAAAAATTTACACTACTGACATAGTAAAGGTACCTATGAATGAAAAAGGTGTTTTCTTTCACCTGAAGTACACTCATTTGCAAAAAAGAAAACAAAGCAAATATTCAAATATTCAAGAAAGATACTTACAAACAGTATCAACAAATCCAAATATGAACAATGGTAAAAAAAAATCTAGTAACAGTCTTTTCAGCTTAGTTCTGACTGTTAGTCTACTATGACCAACTCTTTAAAATGCTAACTAGCTTGGTAACTGCTCCCTCTAAATAGTCCAATAATATAACAATAAATCCTAAATCCTTTATCTATGGATTACATTGCTCACCTTCTTCTCCTTCAACTGGGTTTGATGCTGAGGGCAGGTGTCCCTCTGAGGCTGAATCTGTGCATGTTGAGGGCACTTCATTAGTTATGAAACTGCGTAGCACCAGCATAATGTAGCCTAGGCTAATGTTTCTATCTTGTATATTAGCCTAGTTTATCACACATGTTCATCCAGTTGTGTACATTCATCTCCCGTGACAATAATAAAGGTAGATCATTTAAATAAAATGGCACTGCATTGCTAACTGTAGGGTCCTGCTGTAAACTGTTGTCTTGATAGGCTAATCCAACCACTTTAATATGAAATCTGTAGGTCTACCTATAATTCTCTAGCATATTGTAAACACCATGGTCAGTGAGTAATGGCTGCTAATAGCCTACAGCTAACAGCCTACAAACCTTTCTTTTGGAAAAACTGAGTCACCAGTTGTCTGCCCTTTTTCTGCCTCTCAGCTTTCTGTTGCCTCTCTTTACGTTTTTGGTAACCAGACTTCATAGTTTCACCTCATCACCAGTCCTGCTAATCCACTATTTAAATGTAGCCTACATCTGCATACACCGGTGACACTCACGTTACTGAACAGCTGATCATTCTCTGAGCATACGCATTTCACAAGTCCCGCTTGCCTGCGAGAATCGGACTGTACCATTCCTCAATAACACAGAGGGGTGACAATGGCAATATGATAAAGAATTCAAGAAAAATGTTATAGAAAATGACAACCATGTTAAATTTACTTATTGTAACAGATGACATTTACATTTTATTTCAAAAGCCTAAATAGGGCAACATTATTATGATAATATTATTAATCCCTCAGGGCCCTGGGTCAGTCTCAGGCCCCCTGAATGATCCTAACCTTTCCCCGCCTCTCGGCGCCCCTGACTGTCAGATCAACTTCTTTCTACAGTTCAGGGACATGGGGTCAGGTGAGGCAGTGTCTCTCTGTCATCATGAATGTAATGGTGATATAATAAATTCTATTTGTCTGTTGGTCTGTGATATAAATGTGATTTCTCTATGATGCCAGTCACTTTGATCATTTATATTTTCTGAATCACTGAGTTTATTTCCTGAGTTAATCCAGGAAGCAGTGAGCTGAGCTTCACCTCAGACTGAGCCAGTCTCTCTCTAACTGGGTTAGGCTGGTGTTCATGCATGAGTGGAACATGTTTAGTCTTGTTGATCTGACATTAAACTGAGGCAGCAGAGATGAGGCAGGTAGCACTTCTGCCTCATGCAATAGGGTGCTACTGTGCCATGGATTCATGCTGTTGCTCTTCTCCTACACTGAGTCAATTGGATGATCTTGTTTCTCTGATATTTTCTCTGTGATAAAACAGAAGATTGTAAATCAGACATTCTCAGAACTGGGCGACACAGTGGCGAGGTGGTTAGCACTGAAGGTCACCGGTTCGAATCCATGGGCCGGCTGGCCTTTCTGTGTGGAGTTTGCATGTTCTCCCTGTGTCTGCGTGGGTTCTCTCCGGGTACTCCGGCTTCCTCCCACCATCCAAAGACATGCTCATTAGGTTAATTGGTGATTCTCAATTGCCCGTAGGTGTGTGAGTGTGAGTGTGAATGTTGGCCCTGCGATGGACTGGCGACCTGTCCAGGGTGTACCCCTGCCTCTCGCCCGATGATAGCTGGGATAGGCACCAGCAGACCCCCGTGACCCCTAACAGAGAAATAGAAAATGACTGACTGACATTCTCAGAACTAGACCTTCAGTCCAAACAGGAAGTGGTAAATGATGGAAGATATTTAGTTGAACAGTCTGAATTAAAAATGGATCAAATTGTCAGAATATTACTTTATGTAATATGATTAAGGTGGTGATTTGGTTTGAAATTCAAACGTTGAATGAGTATGATCTCTTTTTTATTCTGTCTCTTAACTGCTATAGATGTGACATTGTTCCTTTAACCAAATATGAGCCTTAGATCTATATGTGTGTTAAAATGGTCATTGAGATGTGAAACATAACCAGTTAGTGTGGAAGCAGCCTGTTAAATGGAATGAACTGATAAATGTAAATCTGTGCCTCAGCAGCCACCAACCTCACCACACGTCACTGATGAAGTTTCTGTTTAAATATCTACAGGATGTGAAGACTGGTCCACATTTGACATTTGACTGTAGAATGCAGCACATAGTGCAGTGACTTTCATCCCTTCATTACATGCAGGGGCGCCGCCAGAAATCTTGGGCCCCATGAAAGATTAGAATTTTGGGCCCCCCCTCCCCCTTTTTTTTTTTTTTTTTGCAAAAAGGTGTGCTGCATGTGGTCATCTTTTTAGGTGATAACATTATTAGATTACATTATTTTAAATGTTCCATTATTACACTTTCAGATTTTGCAACTACATATTGTTTGGTTACTTTGTATGGAGTCGTTCTAAATTTTCATGTGTTGAAATGCATCACTGTATCAGTATGGATTTATGAGACACTCAGAGCCATAACTCTCAGGCAAACATTATCAGTAACCATGATTTCGAAATTCATTCCTCTGTTTCCATCATTTCTGGACTTATTGTAGCCTAAATGTTGAAATGTATGCCTTAATGAATAATTAGGGGCTTTGAGCAGCACTCATTTATTAACTGAGCACAGCAAATGTTCAGATATTCAAGATAGATACTTACAAACAATATCAACAAATCCAAAATGGACAATGGTAAAAATTTACACTACTGACATAGTAAAGGTACCTATGAATGAAAAAGGTGTTTTCTTTCACCTGAAGTACACTCATTTGCAAAAAAGAAAACAAAGCAAATATTCAAATATTCAAGAAAGATACTTACAAACAGTATCAACAAATCCAAATATGAACAATGGTAAAAAAAAATCTAGTAACAGTCTTTTCAGCTTAGTTCTGACTGTTAGTCTACTATGACCAACTCTTTAAAATGCTAACTAGCTTGGTAACTGCTCCCTCTAAATAGTCCAATAATATAACAATAAATCCTAAATCCTTTATCTATGGATTACATTGCTCACCTTCTTCTCCTTCAACTGGGTTTGATGCTGAGGGCAGGTGTCCCTCTGAGGCTGAATCTGTGCATGTTGAGGGCACTTCATTAGTTATGAAACTGCGTAGCACCAGCATAATGTAGCCTAGGCTAATGTTTCTATCTTGTATATTAGCCTAGTTTATCACACATGTTCATCCAGTTGTGTACATTCATCTCCCGTGACAATAATAAAGGTAGATCATTTAAATAAAATGGCACTGCATTGCTAACTGTAGGGTCCTGCTGTAAACTGTTGTCTTGATAGGCTAATCCAACCACTTTAATATGAAATCTGTAGGTCTACCTATAATTCTCTAGCATATTGTAAACACCATGGTCAGTGAGTAATGGCTGCTAATAGCCTACAGCTAACAGCCTACAAACCTTTCTTTTGGAAAAACTGAGTCACCAGTTGTCTGCCCTTTTTCTGCCTCTCAGCTTTCTGTTGCCTCTCTTTACGTTTTTGGTAACCAGACTTCATAGTTTCACCTCATCACCAGTCCTGCTAATCCACTATTTAAATGTAGCCTACATCTGCATACACCGGTGACACTCACGTTACTGAACAGCTGATCATTCTCTGAGCATACGCATTTCACAAGTCCCGCTTGCCTGCGAGAATCGGACTGTACCATTCCTCAATAACACAGAGGGGTGACAATGGCAATATGATAAAGAATTCAAGAAAAATGTTATAGAAAATGACAACCATGTTAAATTTACTTATTGTAACAGATGACATTTACATTTTATTTCAAAAGCCTAAATAGGGCAACATTATTATGATAATATTATTAATCCCTCAGGGCCCTGGGTCAGTCTCAGGCCCCCTGAATGATCCTAACCTTTCCCCGCCTCTCGGCGCCCCTGATTACATGACTACACTAAGGTACATTAAAGAAGTGAAAGTAGAAACTTGAAGCCTTCTCAGCTCAATGATCAGATTAGAAACGTTTCCAGTTAGAAATGATTCATTCATGAATGTTTCTTGTCTTTAAATGACATTTTGAAGGAAATTCTTCATTTTCCAGTTTCCTCTTTAATTAGTTCCAGTTCATGTTGATTTCAGTGAGAGAAGTCATTATTAGTGACATCTGTTAAATCTGAGTTTGAACTGAATCAAAGCTCATTCTTCTTCTTTGATTCAAAGTCAATCAGAGCAGAATAATTAAGCAGCAGATGTTTAGATCAGAGTCCAGGTTCACTCTGATCTTTAAAAAGCAACACGTTCATAATAATGATCTTTTAATAATAATACACGCTCTTATTGTGAAAATCTCCCTCCTCCCCCCTTCCTGTCCTCCTCCATCACAGGTGCAGCCCTGACTGGTTCCAGGAAGTATCTGACCTGAGTCTCTAGTGTCCAGGTGTGGAGTGGAGACTCTCTGAATCAACGGTGAGTCTGGTTTGTCTTAGGGTTAGGGTTCACTAACTGTTTCTGTCTGTGATGTTTGGACAAGATGTTCACTACAGAGTTTGGATCACAGCAGCTTTAACTGACACAATCAGAGCCAATCAGTGGAGGATCAGCTGATATCTTTACAGCACAAATGATTTCAGTTCATGTTCACATGAATGATTTGTGTTTCCTCTGCACATGAAGGTAGAAAGCTGATGTGGATTCAGCACCATGGACCAGAGGGAGGACACAGAGGAAATCAGACATCTGGAAGAAGAGTTCACTGATGTCAGTCCTCATTCATCTGACCCCAGCTGTGTGTCCTTGAAGAGTGATGAGTCAAATGATCACTTCATTGATTTTAAAAGACCTCAACCCTTTGCTCCTGAGAGGTAAAATGTTTCCTCCATGTTTCTGATTCATGTTTAAAGTGTTATTGATCCAGATAAGTTTTATTCACCAGTTTATTTATCTTCAGCATCATTAATCTCATGTACATGTGTTTCATCTGGAAGCTGTCCAGTCTAACCAGACTTTAACTGATTCTTCTTCTCTACCAGGATCAGTCCTGACCCCAGCTGTGTGTCCTTGAAGAGTGATCAGTCACATGATTGCTTCATTAATTTTAAAAGACCTGAGAGGTAAACCAGTAGGCCCAGCTTCATACATGAGTCAGAGGAGACTAACTTAATGATGCAAGCAGCAAGAAAGTCATTCCAGTGATTGAAAAGAAGCTCACATATCCCAGAATTCTTCATCCTAGTTGAAGACCTTGTAAAAGGCTGTGTAATGTTAGAACAGCCCATTATTCATCATTAATAGAAGAAAAGAAGAAGAAGCTCAGATTTACTGTCAAAAATGGCTACAAGCAGATCAGGCTTCCAACATTTACCGTAAGCCATAGAAAAGCAATGAAAAATACTTTTCCAGTATGTATACAATTTATTGCATAACCAAAAAACATCAACATTTACTAATATTAATGGTATGGAGTTCAGAGTCCCACTAACTATTACATACCTGCCCCTATGGTCTGAAATTGTTTGGGAGTGGATAAATGGTATATTTTTGGTATAATTGCTGCTCCTCTTGATTTTGTACTGAAGTTCGACTGATAGACCTGTGAAGCCCATGAGAGACAAAGTATTTTTGCTGCTGTTTTTTTAATGTGTGTCTCCTGAAGAAAATATGTCAGATTTAAGTGACCGTAAATGAGCATACACCTTCCTTCTTTTCGGTGGACTGTTCATCCCTCCTACATTCCAGCTAGGTATTTTAACTTTGTTCTGTCTATGTGAATCAGCTAGCATAGTATCTGTGTCTGTGATTCTTAAGGTGCCCGGTTGGAAGACAGGATGTTAGTTTACATGCTAGACTTTGTTTCTATGTGAAACTCACTCACTCATCATGTTCAGACCTTAAGATCCAATCACATAAGAGACATGTGTGAACACCTCCAGGTCACACTGAGATGACATTGGAGAGATCTGGGGTCAGTCCACATGTGGAGGTGGTCTGGGACACATGTGACCTCCTTCCTTTGGTAGTGTGAACACACAATGAGTCCTGGGTCACATTAAAGACCACCTACTCAACAGGGCTGATCTGAGGAAGAGGAGTTTAACTCATTCATTCATCCACTAGTAGAAATGATCACATGGATCAGTGATGTCTGTTCATTAGTAATGAGAGCCTTAGAGTTATAATCTGAGTTTAGTTCAGGTCTCTAGAATAACTAACGTCAGGGTGGAGATCAATAAATAATAACTTAACATGTTAAACCAAAGCCATGACAGTGGCCCACACATTAATCAGCTCTGTTCTCAGTTCTACTGTGCCCCAGGTGATGTGGTGGTTTATGTTCAAGCAGAGAAACTGAGATCAGATCTGAAGAGGCATCTGGATGAAGGTCTGAACAGGCCTTTAGTTCTCTAGCAGAATTAGCAGCTTGGTCACTAAATCAGGCCGTTGTTCTTTTTGTTGGTAAAACTTTGCAGGTAGACTTTGAGTCAGGGGGCGGTCCAGGTGTTAGCAGATCAGGTTAACATTGTTTTAACAGAGGTCTAATTTTCTATCCACTGCATGTCTATATAATGTTTTCATATCTATATAAATGTAGTGTATATTAAATATAGTGTATAGTGTGTTATGCAGCCTCCTGGATGTATTCCTTACTCATCAGTATTTATATCTACTGACTGTAATCAGTGTCTTTGATTATATTGGTGGTATATTGTTTCTTTTTTCTGCATACATGTAAAAGAACCAGCAACAACAGCTTCTGTTAACAACATCTTTTCCATCCTTGAGATTATACGTCTCAGTTAGAGCTGGAGGGACTGAACTGGTGAACTACTTAGGAAGCTACTGTAGCTGCACAAAGATGGAGACTGGTGTGATGGTTGATAGTGGGATCATAGTGGGATCATTAATAACTAAGGAAACCATCATTCTCAGTGCTGAATACAACATTTAACTCCAAGGACTTGTGTTTGTCTCTGTGTGGACAGACGAGATGAGAGCTAATTGTTGATGATTGGTCCACAGAGTCCACCAGCAGAGCTCAGAGGTTCTCAGTGGTCAGTCTGCCCAGCAGCATCAGACACAGCTGGACTCCATCTTTCTGGTCTGTACATGTACAACAACTACTTTCCATCATCTCCATGCTGCACTTTGTAGACCAGTGGATTGTCAGTGTGTCCAACATGGATCTGATGTTTGTCTCCATGATTTCAGTCTGCTTGTGTCATTCATATGGTATTCTGTTCCAGCTGCTGGAGGACAACATCATGACTTTTGTGAAGAACGAGCTGAAGAAGATCCAGAAGGTTCTGAGTCCAGATTACCCAGAATGCTCAGAGAGTCAGAGGGAGGATGAGGAGGTGTTGGATGGTGAGGATGAAGAGCAGAGGAGGAGCAGCAGAGATTTATTTGTGAAGATCACAATGAACTTCCTGAGGAGAATGAAGCAGGAGGAGCTGGCTGACTGTCTGCAGAGCAGTAAGAGGATTTCTCTAAACATTGAAGCTGCTGGAGAAATGGGACATTTACTAATGTCTCCAGAGATGAACCAAGATATATTCACACACTCATTCTTTAGAGCAATGACATGTTGGAATATTTACTGGAGAGTTTATTCATTCATCTTATTTCTTGTTTCTTCATTCAGGACTTGAAGCTCCAGTTTGTGGACGTAAAGTTAAATGTGCTCTGAAGGAGAAGTTCCAGTGTGTGTTTGAGGGGATTGCTAAAGCAGGAAACTCAAGCCTTCTGAATGAGATCTACACAGAGCTCTACATCACAGAGGGAGGGACTGCAGAGGTCAATGATGAACATGAGGTCAGACAGATTGAAGCAGCATCCAGGAAAGCACACAGACCAGAAACAAGCATCAGACAAGAAGACCTCTTTAAAGCCTCACCTGGAAGACATGGACCAATCAGAAGAGTGATGACAAAGGGAGTGGCTGGCATTGGGAAAACAGTCTTAACACAGAAGTTCACTCTGGACTGGGCTGAAGACAAAGCCAACCAGGACATCCTCTTCATATTTCCACTGACTTTCAGAGAGCTGAATGTGATGAAAGAGAGAAAGTTCAGCTTGGTGGAACTTGTTCATCACTTCTTTCCTGAAACCAAAGAAGCAGGAATCTGCAGCTTTGAAGAGTTCCAGGTTGTGTTCATCTTTGATGGTCTGGATGAGTGTCGACTTCCTCTGGACTTCCACAAGACTGAGATCCTGACTGATGTTACAGAGTCCACCTCAGTGGATGTGCTGCTGACAAACCTCATCAGGGGGCACCTGCTTCCCTCTGCTCGCCTCTGGATAACTACACGACCTGCAGCAGCCAATCAGATCCCTCCTGAGTGTGTTGACATGGTGACAGAGGTCAGAGGGTTCACTGACCCCCAGAAGGAGGAGTACTTCAGGAAGAGATTCAGAGATGAGGAGCAGGCCAGCAGGATCATCTCCCACATCAAGACATCACGAAGCCTCCACATCATGTGTCACATCCCAGTCTTCTGCTGGATCACTGCTACAGTTCTGGAGGATGTGTTGGAAACCAGAGAGAGAGGAGAGCTGCCCAAGACCCTGACTGAGATGTACATCCACTTCCTGGTGGTTCAGACCAAAGTGAAGAAGGTCAAGTATGATGGAGGAGCTGAGACAGATCCACACTGGAGTCCAGAGAGCAGGAAGATGATTGAGTCTCTGGGAAAACTGGCTTTTGATCAGCTGCTGAAAGGAAACCTGATCTTCTATGAATCAGACCTGACAGAGTGTGGCATCCATATCAGAGCAGCCTCAGTGTACTCAGGAGTGTTGACACAGATCTTTAAAGAGGAGAGAGGACTGTACCAGGACAAGGTGTTCTGTTTTGTCCATCTGAGCGTTCAGGAGTTTCTGGCTGCAGTCTACATGATCCACTGTTACACCAACAGGAAGACAGAGGTGCTGGAGGACTTCCTGGGAGGAAACTACAATAACTCACCTCTGGATGAATTTCTGAACAGAGTCATGATCAAATCCCTGGAGAGTAAAAATGGTCACCTGGACCTGTTAGTTCGCTTCCTTCATGGCCTCTCTCTGGAGTCCAACCAGAGACTCTTAGGAGGTCTGCTGCGTCAGACAGTGTCCAACCAGGGACTCTTAGGACGTCTGGTGGGTCATTTAAAGAAAAGTCCAGCAATCATCCAGAGAACCATCAACAACCTGAAGAAGATGAACACTGATAAAATCTCTCCTGACAGAAGCATCAACATCTTCCACTGTCTGATGGAGATGAACGACCTCTCAGTTCATCAGGAGATCCAAGAGTTCCTGAAGTCAGAGAACAGATCAGGGAAGAGACTCTCTGAGATCCACTGCTCAGCTCTGGCCTACATGCTGCAGATGTCAGAGGAGGTTCTGGAGGAGTTGAACCTGGATCACTACAACACATCAGTTGAGGGACAACGGAGACTGATCCCAGCTGTGAGGAACTGCAGAAAGGCTGAGTGAGTCCTGATGTGATCATTAACAGAATCAATCAGTGGAGATTAGTAGTTTAGTTCTTCAGACGTTCTCATTCAAACAGTGTTCCACTTGTTGACTGCAAACATCACAGTCAGTTGTATTTAGTCCCAGATATTCTCCAGCTGTTTAAAGCTGTTCTTCTAGTTATTGACTCTTTTCTTTCTATTTCTCTGTCTTATTATTCTCTCCATCAGTAAGTTAGTTTAGCTGAAGCAGCCTCTGAGGCCTCACGTTACAATGATGAGAGGATATTGAAGGCTGTTTCTAGAGTACAGAATAATCCTGAAGTCAGTGAAGTGGCTCCACATCAACATCTATCTAAAGCTTGTTAAGATCAACATGAGCCACCGTAAACTACTGATCATCCCACACAGAGACTGACCCATCAATGGAGCATTTTATTGACTGAGTTCAACGTTTCATTTGAAGGAGAGAAGTCCAGTCACATGGTCTTGTTTTTACGTCTTTCTTTCTATTTGTTTCCTGTCTTGTTGCTGTAGAGAAGAGTTGAAGCAGGAAATGCTCAGAGGTCTGAATATATAAGAGCAGAACGGTGGAAGTCTGACTTGTTAAAGAGATGTGAAACACACAAAGGTCAGAGTTTAGTTTGACAGATAAAACCCTGAGAACATCTTTGTGATGACTTGATGGTGAAAAGAATTCAACCTGATTGTTTGTTCATTGTGTTTGTGCTGAACAACTAAAGCTGAGCCAGTCCTGTGTCCTCCACATGGAAATATTTCACCATGTTCATACTGAATGATGTCCAGGTCTGAGGTTGTCAAGTGATGGCTTTCATTTGTGTTGGACTAAAGACTAAATGTTCCACTTGTGGACTGAAGCTGACGGCAGCAGGTCCACAGCAGAGATCATCTTTCCAACTGGAACTGTTCACTGAGCTGAACTCAGTCAAAAGATCCAGAGTCCATTAAACAGTGAAGACAGTCCAGATGTTTGTCTCATCCAGATGTCCTCATGATGGGATCAGATTAGGGTTGCCAATCGTCCCTTCAAAAACAGAATCGTCCCGTATTTAGAAACAAAAGTAGGCGTCCCGTATTGAGCTGAAACAGGACGCACTTTGTCCCGTATTACAGAGAGAATCCAAAATAGTGTAAAATGTCAATGGAATGAATGAATAACAGGACGCTTTATATGAACATTTACGGTAAACTTATTCCCAGGCCGTCTCCTGCTCTGTGACCAATGAGCTGACAGCAGGAATCCCTCTTATCTCATTGGTCGAGGTACTGTTGCTTGAGAAGAAGATACCAGAAGACAACAAAGCAACAACTTTTCCTCACACTTTCTGTTTGCACTTTTCTTATTGCTCTATTACAAGAGGAATGTTCTGCTTTCTATTGTTTTCTATTAATTTCTACAGTTTTAAGTTCAGCAGGACAGGTTTCTGTTTTATTCTGTTCATCTGCACATTCAACTAAACAAAGGTCTGAGAGAGATGATGAGAATGATTGTTTCCTGTCAAACACAGTCAGAGAAGATGAGCTGAACCACTGATGTGGAGACAAAATGTCCAACAGGATGTGTCCAACTGTCCACTCATCAAACCCATCATGTTCATAGAAATGTCTTCTTCCATTATAACAGATTTGATTTATTTGTCTCATGACAGACTTTATAACTGTGGACTCTCTGAGAGTCACTGTGAAGTCGTGGCCTCAGCTCTGAAGTCCAACCCCTCCCATCTGAAATATCTGGACCTGAGTGACAACAACTTGAAGGATTCAGGAGTGAAGCATCTGTCTGCTGGACTGGAGAGTCCAAACTGTAAACTGGAGACTCTGAGGTGAGTTTTCATTTATTTTCTTCTCAGGCTTCTGAAGAATGGAGATCCAGTTTAGATGAGTTCTCTTGTCAGGACTGTCAGATAGAAAAGGAGCTCAACGAGTTTAAATGAAGGAGCATCATGTTCCTGAACATCAGCAGGTATCTCCTCAGTCATCAGACGTGCACAGGTACGGGCTATTGTTGCTCTGGAAACAGCCCGTTTGCCCTTAGTAGCTGAGCTGCCCCTCTGGAGAGAGTGCCTTTTTATTTGCTGTTGTGTCTCCATCAATACAATGAGCCCATAACTGGTAAAGTAGAAGTGTTCATTCATTCATTCATCAGCTGGAACAGCTTGTTCCTGTGGTTGAACAGGAAGTGATAACGTGATCACCAGAGATGGGAAGTAACCAAGTAAAAATACTTTGTTACTGTACTTAAGTAGATTTTTCAGGTATCTCTACTTTACTTGAGTATTTCTTTTTCTGATGACTTTTTACTTTTACTACATTTGTACACAAATATGTGTACTTTCTACTCCTTACATTGTAAAAACAGGCTGGTTCCTTTTTTAACCTCCACGGATGACAAGACGTAAAAGACGTGACATGATGGGACATGACTAGAGCATGGGACTAGAGAAGGAAAGTCAATGATGTGCTCATAAAATGAGCGGCCTGTTGGTGATACCTGTTGACCTGATGCTGATGCTGAAGGTGTCTGTTATCAATCCATGGAAATTGACAGGGGACTGACAAACTGAGCCTAGAATTAGACCAGTCGCTTCATATTTAGTAAAAAGGTGATCTATGCACATGAACACAGTTGTAAAGATAAATACCCTCTGATACCCTCCATCAGCTCTACACCTGTGTTCCTGTCTTCTTCTTCTACTGGGTTGAACAGGCAGCCTGTTGACAGCGTTGCCAAGTCAGCTTATTATAAGTGACTTTGGGCTTGTTTTCCTGTAAAGTCTCTTACAAATATTGGTCGTCACGAGTCACGTTTTTTTGGGGCCCGTTTCTAAAGTGTAGTTGCTTATTTGGGCTTGTTCCCAGATCCATAATAAGTTGTCAAGCAGATGTAACCCCTTGAAAATTACAGTTGGGTTTATTGCATGTATTTTATTGTTGGCTGGAGCCACTAATTTCATTAAGTGTGAGTTCCTTAAGAGAGCTGTGTCGAGACTGTAGTTGCTTTGAGTAGCCACAAGGTGGTGCTTCACGTATAGTCGATACGGGAAATTCAGTGAAGGTGCGCTTTGCATGCTGGGAGCTAGATGCTAGTCAAGCCCGACACCGATGCCACAGCGATCTTTTAGGAGCGAGACTATGAACGTTTATGGGAGGAATATTGTTTTATTTTCGTGGACACGAGTTGCAAGTTGTTTTTTGAGTGTTTATGAGAGTTCCAGGAGGACTGCGACCGCAGAAATTGCTGTGATTGTTTTCTTTACTGAGGACTCCGGTGAGTTGTCTGGTTGTATGCTATGTGCTAATATGCTAGTCGATAAGCACATTTTCAGTCATTGTGGATGTTAATATTGAACGTTGTTAAAAATAAATGTTGCAAACATGTTTCAATGGGTAATATGCTGAGTTGAGTTGTAAATGTAATTGTTCACATGACGACCGTAATTTGCACTGCGCCATTTTTTTAGACGCCATGTTCAAGGTTGATGAGTGTAAATTGTCCGCTAAGGTTTATGATATATTTACTAATGTAAACACTGTGTTAAGTTCATTTTTTGAGATGGTTGAAACACGATATGATGAGATGATGAACACTATGATACAGATAAGAGATAATGATTTATGCAACATGGTTCATTTAATACTGTAAAAGACTCACATTAATGGAAACTTGAGGTTTTTTATATATCTCATAATACAGTTATTATAGGCTGCATTTGAGTATAAGAAATATAATTCTGAGCAGAAATTAGTTGATAACTATATTCTGCTATGCAGATTGTTGTTTTTTTTGATGGATCCATATCGATATTGACCAGAGGTTCCTGTCTGAGACGAGATGAGGAAGATGCACAATCCTCCATCTTCCTCATCTTTGTGAAGAGTCACACCTGGATCAGATCAGATCTGAGCAACGTACCGCACACATACACACTACCCGGGTAGCACATCCACTAAATTGACTTTGACGGACAAGGATTGTAACGGACTGTGGACTGAACTTCATTGAACTTTGAACTTTGCCATCTGAACAGCTATAAACTGAAAGGGACATTTTATTTTGTTTTTTGCTGTTTATTCAGGGGATTTTAAATCCGAATGGATTTCACTTTTTGTTGTTTATGTAAATAAATATTTGTGTTTACCTTGTACATTAGCCTTCCCTCGCTCCTTGAGTTGAACCAGGGTACAGTATTTATCGGTCTAACTTACTGGGTTATACACTCCAGGTTACATAGGGACGCACAGATATTTTCATTATGTTATTTAAACATAGGAGTTGGTCTTGCCTGTCTCCACCTCCATCCTGCTTCTAATTGGCTCTGACCCAGATGGTAACGAGTACGAGCCAATCAGAGGCAGAGCAGGGCAGTCTGTTTGTTTCTAGTTAGGATGTTTAACTGAAAATCCACGTGGATGATGGTGGGCTTTAGGAGAGTTTTAGAGGAACAAATGCCCGGGACAAAGTGGTTGAAATACGGGAAGAAATATATCAAAGACTGGGAGAAATCTAAAGTTCCTGAAGCTCAGGGGAGAGAAAACATAAATAAACTGTGTACCGTGGGCTTGTTATCACAGGCCTGGTTGATTATTTGTCTCGCGAGATCTGGCAACACAGCTGTTGATCAGTTTGAGCTCTGCTGCCACCTAGTGATGGGAACACACCTTTTGATAGTTTATAGCTGACAGATAGATAGGCTGCTTATACATTAGTGATGGGAATTGTCGTTCACTTTGAAGAACTAGTTCAGTTCAGATCGTTCAGTAAAAAAACCCGTTCATTTCGTTCATTTCGTTCATTTCGCTGCGCGCTCTCCACTATCCCCCGTGCGCACGGGAAGGGGGGGGGGGGGGGGGGGCGCTGCGCGGAGTGTGCGGAGAGCGTGTGTGTATGTGTGCTCGTCTGTGTGCGACATTCCTATTCAACAATAAAATGCAACAAAGTGATTTCTGTCAGACATCCCCAACATAATTTTATTTAAAATAACTAACTGCTAATAAACTCAAATAATTGCAAATAAAATTGAATGTGCAACTCCGATTCCAGTGCAAACAAATATTAATTAAAATATAAATTATTAATGTGAAAGTAAAAACAAAACTACCTAAATAGAAACAATTAAATGTACAATCAAAAATAAACAAGCAAACAAGTATTAAATTAAATATTAACAAAATATGCTGTTTATTGAAAAATAAATAAGAATAATATATAAATAAAAACTATACTATGATATGAAATGTGCAATCAAAAAGATACAGCCAGTCGTTCAGTGAACTAGTCAGACCGAAATACGCCAGCGCGCACCTAGTTCACTGAACGAATACGCCAGCGCGCACCTAGTTCACTGAACGAATACGCCAGCGCACACCTAGTTCACTGAACGAATACGCCAGCGCGCACCTAGTTCACTGAACGAATACGCCAGCGCGCACCTAGTTCACTGAACGAATACGCGCGCACCTCGTTCACTGAACGAATAGCGCGCACCTAGTTCACTGACCGAATACGCCCGCACCTAGTTCACTGAACGAATAGCGCGCACCTAGTTCACTGAACGAATACGCCAGCGCGCACCTAGTTCACTGACCGAATACGCCCGCACCTCGTTCACTGAACGAATACGCCAGCGCGCATCTAGTTCACTGACCGAATACGCCCGCACCTAGTTCACTGAACGAATACGCGCACACCTAGTTCACTGAACGAATACGCCAGCGCGCACCTAGTTCACTGAACGAATACGCCCGCACCTCGTTCACTGAACGAATACGCCCGCACCTCGTTCACTGAACGAATACGCCAGCGCGCACCTAGTTCACTGACCGACACAGGCACACAGTCAGAGCGAATACGGCGGATGGGACGCCGACCGTTCAGTGTACATTACTGATATGATCAGTGATCGTTTTTTTTTTTCTAATATAGCGCTTTTGAAAACTCAGAGACATTACAATAAAAGATGGTTAAAAATAAAAGATATAAGAATAAGAACTCGAAATCATTTAAAGGTGGTTAGAAAGAAGGTATACGAACATTTTAAAGTCACACACACACACACACACACACACACACACACTAGTGACGGCGCCAGAAATGTATTGGGGGGGGGGGGCAATGGGGGGTCCTTTTGTTTATAAGAGGGGTCGAGGGGTGCGATTGTGGATTCCAAATCTCTGTGTGTGTGTGTGGGGGGGGCACAGTCTTTGACCCCCCCCCCCCCCACACACACACACACACACACACACACACACACACACACACACAGAGACAGTCCCGCCCTCCTCACGCGTGTGGTCCAATCAGGAAAGCTGCTGCTGGTTTCTAGCTCGCGTAATGAGGAAATAGAAACGGTGCAGACTGTTCAGCCAAGGAGGACGCCGCGAACGATTATAAGAACGGGTCTTTTCGAGGAAGTGACCTAGTTCACTCCGTTCACCAAAAAGAACTAGTTCTTTTGATTCGTTCGTTCACGACCGACACAACACTATTATACATAGTACAATGCACAGTGTCTGGTCCAGCTGCTTTACTGGTGTTAACACTTTTAAACACCCTCGTCACGTCGCGCTCCGTCACAGTAAGTGTGTCCTCCCCTTTCCCGACTCAAAGGTGTTGAGTTGTTCAGCCAGAGAGGCGTCAGCACTCACCGGGGGGGGGGGGGGGGGGGGCGTGGGCGTGTGCTGCTTTGTAGTCACATATAAAATAGTTGACATGACATGTGACTTGTTGGAAGACACACTTGAACATGTCAACTTGTCCTTTAACATTTGAATGACACAAACCTCCTGAGACACCAAACCCAGGAAGAAGAAGGTCCTGGAATCAAAGAACTAATCAACAGTTTGTAGTCCAACGTGTGAGGAGGAGATATTGATCCTGTAATGAGGTCAGCAGCATCTTATTGATCTGTGTTGACATGAATAGTTGTCTGAATGTTGTGCTGACGTTTGGATGATGTCTGTAGAAGGCTGACATGATGAAGATCCACAATAACACAAGGACAAAGTCACTCTAGTCATTTTAGAGAACAGCTCATTGATCAGGACACATTTCAGACCTCAACACATCTGATTGATCATCAATCATTTCATCTTTTATTCTTTATTCAGATTGATTTACTTTTTAATTCCAAATTATTTTAAACATTTAAACATCTTTGGTCCAATAAGTCTTTGGTACAGGCTAAAAGCGGTTAGTGTGTAACCACAGACAGTACCAGGACCCCTGACTAGTTGGTCTGAAGTGAGTTTATAAATCAAATATAAATGTAAATAATACAAACTAATACTTTGTTATAAACTCTGTGATAATGTTTTGGATAGATGGCGGTATCTAATGCTGCTGATTCCATTCATGGGTAAATGTAACAACAACTGATGAATCAATATGAATCCTTTTGTTCCAAAGAACCATATATATTGTATAATCACCTTATTATCATTCCTATGTATATAATATATATTCTTCCATCTCTAGTGTTTGTACATTTGTTCATATATTAATTCTGTAAATATTTTGCTGATACTATTTTTATTTATTTTACTCTGAAGAGGAACAAAAATGGACACAACGGAAGAGAAAGTTTGGTCAGAGCCAAAACCCTAGACAAAGGGATGTACTTAACATGTTCTTACAGACCTACATAGTAGCTCTACATTAACTGTGACATAACATAATTAGCGTTAGCATTGATAGTCGTTACATTTATATACCTGATCTGTCCGTATCTTCTGATCCGTATGCGTAGGCTTAGACACTCGTAAGACAGGAAGTCTTTAGAAAACGAAAAGAATGAGCTTTGTGAAGTTGAACCATCTGATTTGTGAATTTGCAAAACAATCACACACGTTCAGATAGCTAGGTACGCATTTGTGAATGTCATGTTTCACGTGTGGATCATGGAACATGCATTTGTGACCATTTTGAGACTAATTTCACTCCATATTCATTCCTGGTCAACACACACATTGATGAGGACACATTTAAAACCTCAACACATCTGATTGATCATCAATCATTTCATCTTTTATTCTTTATTCAGATTGTGGAGCTGCAGTTTGTCAGAGGTCAGCTGTGATTCTCTGGTCTCAGCTCTGAAGTCCAACCCCTCCCATCTGAAACATCTGGACCTGAGTCTCAACAACCTGAAGGATTCAGGAGTGAAGCAGCTGTGTGGTTTTCTGGAGAGTCCAGACTGTAGACTGGAGACTCTGGGGTGAGTTCACTGTCTGTTACTGTGAAAAGTAATTAGTTAGGTTACTATGTTACCATCAATTCAAAGTAATCTGTTACGTTACAGCGTTACCTATGAATAAAAGTAACACGTCAGAGTACTCATGCGTTACCAAACATTAAAAGCCGTTTGCAGAGCCTCTCACATGCTGCAACTCAGCGACACAGACACACAGCCTCCTTTAAATGCACAGAGAAGTCCTGACAATGAATAACGTCAGTCATCCAACCAAATTAACTCTGCAGGATAACAATACCAGGACAGACAGTCAGCAATATGCCACATAGCGTTTTATTCAGGAATTATTTTTTGATCAGTTAGAACATATGATCAAAATTCAGGAGTTTCATTATGTTTGGTACTCATATACACCTACCCAGCCCAGGTAGCCTATATATGAGCACCTAACTAGATTAGGAAACTCCTGAATTTGTTTTAACCTGAATGCAGTTATGAAAGTGCATTTAATTGAGCTTAAGTAAACACAATCTGAGGTAAACAGGTAGCAGATTCAGATCCATTTAGAAATGAACGACCAGTCAACAATCTAACAGAAATTTTAATCACCAAGTGAATTTAATGTATTTGATGTAAAACTTTATTGTTCCTCAAAATGAAGACAAATACAAACTCATTTAAATAACTGTATAATGTTGAGCTTCATTCCTGGTCAACACACACATTGATGAGGACACATTTAAAACCTCAACACATCTGATTGATCATCAATCATTTCATCTTTTATTCTTTATTCAGATTGATGAGATGCAGGTTGTCAGAGATCAGCTGTGATTCTCTGGTCTCAGCTCTGAAGTCCAACCCCTCCCATCTGAAACATCTGGACCTGAGTGAAAACAACCTGAAGGATTCAGGAGTGAAGCAGCTGTGTGGTTTTCTGGAGAGTCCAGACTGTAGACTGGAGGAACTGGAGTGAGTTCACTGTCTGTTACTGTTGTAGATCTGATATTAGGGCTGGGTGACATGGACCAAAAGTCATATCCTGATATATTTATTAAGAATAACAAAACAACTTAATTAGTCCCACAATAGGGAAATTACAGTTTACAACAGCTTATAGAAAAGGCAGAATAAAAAATAAGAGCAAAAAGAGTAGCTATAAAAGATAAACTAGAAAATTCCTGCAGAAAGTTTGACTGTGCTGATGATGCTGCCGTCCAGTTTCAAGTGTGCGTGGTAAATCATTTTTGAAGGAAAAACATCATCAACCCGGCAACAAAGTGACTGGATGGGTGTGAGTTTGATGTCATGCATGTTGGAGGGTTCAACAAACCAAAGGAGCAGGATGACGAGGATGCAGTAGGCCTGGCTGAGAGAGAGACACTGAGAAGGACTGTGTGAGGTGCTCAACCAAGGCATGAGAAATCTCATGCTCTGTTGCTTGTTGTTCCATTTTTTCACTGCAGCTGCAATGACACAGAAAAACATTTTTAACAACACAATTGATAAGACAATGAACATTTACATTAAAGGGGAACTACTGTTCATTTACAACCTGGACCTTATTTCTAGCATAAAATATCATGGTTTACTCACCAATATCACTTTCATTTGCACTTGATCAGAAGATCTTTAGATCAGCGTGTAGCGGGCGCCCAGGCACCGAGACGCAGCCTCTAAATAACATTATCTGCCGTGAAACTCCTTCATTTCACCAATATTTAGTTCTGATAGGCCAGTGCTATTCCCCGTTGAGTCCAGAGTTACCTGTTATCATCATTCCCCGGATGGTGTCTTCTGACCTTGACCATGTCGTTTCTGAAACCACCGCAGAGAAGTTAGTTTTAAGATCCGACAGACCTTGGCTCTGGGTAAACCTCTTTTGCTAGGGTACAGTATCTCCGTGTGTTTACTGTGTAGTCTGCAGTAAGAGTACACTTGAAATGTTGGAGTGGCTTGCTCGGAGTCGCACCGTACCCACAGCGACAAAGAGATTTACCCAATGTCTGTGGAATATCCAACTCTAAACTAACTTCACTGCGGTGCGGTCACTGTTGGCAGCAGCATCATTGGCAAATTTCTGCAGGAATTTTCTAGTTTCATTTTGTAACACACTGGGATATTGGATGATGAGGATTAGCAACGGTACTAACATTTCTGACACATTAAACTGATCAAATTATTACAGAAGACCTGCACCGCAGATTTGGAAATGATGCCGTTTCAGTTTATTTTCTTTAGGTATCCAGAATCTACAGGAAAATAAATAATAAATAATATTAAACTGGGAACATACCTCTTTTTTATTTCCCTCCATTCCTCTTCTCATCTCTCAGCTTCTGCTCCTCTCCAGCTCAAACCGGTTCTTTTCGTGGGCTTAAGTAGGTTTAACCAATGACAGAGTAGGAAGGAACACACGTTGAGGGCTGGCCAATGAGAGCCATGCTCTGCTCACGGTCCCACGTGACCAGTGGAAACACCCAGACCCATTAATAATAATAATAATAATAGTAATAATACATTTTATTTAAAAGCGCTTTTCAAGGTACTCAAAGACACTTTACATAAAAAGAACAAAACAATGTGAAATATAACATTAAAAACACGTTTTTAATGAACGAAGGGGCCTGGTTATGGAGGGCTTTGAAGTGAATACGCTGTGGAACTGGGAGCCAGTGGAGTTTCTGGAGGACAGGAGTGATGTGATCACGGGAGCAGGTGAGGGTGAGCAGACGTGCAGCAGAATGTTGGATGTACTGAAGCTTATTTAAAGTTTTGGATGGTGTGCCGTAGAGGATGCTGCTGCAGGAGTCAATTCTGGAAGTGATGAAGTCTGCAGAGAGGAGGATGTCATTGGTGACTTTCAGGAGGGCTGTTTCTGTGCTGTGTTGGGAACGGAAACCGGATTGAAACGGTTCAAACAGGTCATTTGAGCAGAGGTGGGCTTTGAGTTGTGTGGCGACAATACGCTCCAGTATTTTGGACAGAAAGGGGAGATTGGAGATGGGCCGGAAGTTCAACAAGATGTCAGAGTTGAGTTCAGGTTTTTGAGGATGGGGGTGATAGCAGCCAGTTTGAGTGAAGGGGGGACTGAACCAGACCTGAAGGAGGAGCTGATGATTTCTGTGATGAGTGTGGAGATGGCTGGTAAAGAGTCCTTAATGAGGTGAGATGGGATGGGATCCAGGACACATGTAGAGGTTTTCATGCCTATCATGATTCTGGGCAGGTCCCCTGGAGACACAGGGGAGAACTGAGACAGAGGCTGAGAGGTGAGGAGGGGAGGAGCAGGTGAGGGAGTGGGAGTGCAGGCCGTGGGGGCAGGAGAGGAGGACAAGTTGTTATAAATGGTGTGGATTTGTGTTTGGAAGGATGAGAGAAAGGAGTTGCATTTGTCAGAGGTGAATGAGTTGGAGGTATTGTCGCTGGGCTTGAGGAGTTTATTTACTGTAGAAAACAGAGCCTTGGGGTTGGTGGAGCCAGAGTGAATGAGGTGAGAGTAGTAGGTGGAGCGGGCAGTACTGAGAGCATCCTTGTACTGCTGAAGGTAATCCGTATAGGCTTGTAGATGGACAGTTAAACCGGTTTTCTTGTGAAGTCTTTCAAGCTGTCGTTTTTGTGATTTCATTTTGTGTAGTTCAGGAGTGTACCAGGGGGCAGAGTGGGTGAAGGAGACAGTTCTAGTTTTGATGGGGGCTAGCTGGTTGAGACAGGAGGAGAGTGTTTGGTTGTAGAATTTGGTGACGTCAGAGGGATTGTCAGTTAACGGAGAGGGAGCAGATATTTTACTGGAAAGAGGCAGAAAGGGCTGAAGGGGAGATGGATTTGAGGTTTCTGAAAGATATTTTTGTCAGCCTTGAAGGCAGCTGACTGAATAATGGCTTGCAATATGAAATCATCATTAGTTTCACCCTGGAGCCTGTGGTAGACTTGTAGTCAAGACCACCTAAACCAAGACCAAGACAAGGAGGAGGGACGGGGGGAGCAGTGCAGAGAGCTCCGGGTCAGCAGCTTGATGGAGCAAGGATCACAGCGTTAATTTGAACTATATCCATAAACCAGATATAGTTTAAATACTTTATCACATTAAAACATAGATCCATATATTTATTAATGTGATATATCACCCAGCCCTATCTGATATGTTTAATCACCAACTGAATTTAATGGATTTGATGTAAAACTTTATTGTTCCTCAAAATGAAGACAAATACAAACTCATTTAAATAACTGTATAATGTTGAGCTTCATTCCTGGTCAACACACACATTGATGAGGACACATTTAAAACCTCAACACATCTGATTGATCATCAATCATTTCATCTTTTATTCTTTATTCAGATTGATCAGCTGCAGTTTGTCAGAGATCAGCTGTGATTCTCTGGTCTCAGCTCTGAAGTCCAACCCCTCCCATCTGAAACATCTGGACCTGGGTGGAAACGACCTGAAGGATTCAGGAGTGAAGCAGCTGTGTGGTTTTCTGGAGAGTCCAGACTGTAGACTGGAGACTCTGAGGTGAGTTCACTGTCTGTTACTGTTGTAGATCTGATATTAGGGCTGGGTGACAGTGACCACGTTTACATGTTCTTTAGTATCCTGATTTTGATCGGGATTTTGAAGTATCCCGGCTTTGTGTTTGTCCATGTAAACACCATATCCCGAATTTAGAAATCGGGATATGCTCACATCCCGATTTCAAGAAACCCGGCTTTGCTACCTGGAGAACTCCGATAGAAGCCGGGATACTGGAGCATGTAAACACCTTGACTGTGTCTGAAACCACTCCCTAACCACTATATAGTGACCACTCCATTTTGTAGTGGTGTCCGAATGTTTAGTGTCCACTATATAGTGAACGGCATGTATCCCACAATTCACCGCGACATGTAGTGACCATCCGATGGTCACTAACCGGAGCAAGATATCCCATCATGCATTGCCAGAGGTTCTCTTGGCGCGGAAAGTAAATTAAATACGACAGACGGACGGGAGACTGTGTACAAATGTCAGCATTCTATAGTTTATTTTATTAAATATTTCGAAACAAAAGACTCTAATTCAATAAAAATGCAGTAGTAAATGGACAAGTATTATGTGAGACGACGTTAATGTGGTACGTTTTAATTAAGCGACAGCGATGACGTAATTACTGGCGCCAAGAGAAGTGTCCGAAAGTGTCTGAATTTTTTTTCCGTTGAGCTCACTATATAGTGCACTACATTTATTTCTCCTATGTAGGGAGTAGGGAATGAGTGAGTGATTTTGGACACAGCCCTTATCCCGATTTCTGACGTCTGCCCACTGTCTGCGCATGCGCGAGTGACGCCAAGCGACGCACTAGAAATACAAACAACATGGCGGCAACGAGAACTTCTCACTTTTGGAGCGACGGAGAGACTGAATTTTCCCTTAAAGTTATGAAAGAACTAAACATAACGACGTGTTTCGATGGCAGAAAACACAGAAATGCTGATGTATTCAAATCTGTTGCGGAAAAGCTACGTGACGCTGGTTTTCCTCCTCGCTCCGCTGAACAAGTTAGGTCCCGTTGGAAAACGTTCAAAAAGACGTAAAACACGCATGAGCAGATAGGATGCAGCGATCGGAAAACAGGATACTGTTATTTATCATGTATACGGGGATATGAATAACCGGGTTTATCTGTGTGCAGAGATGGAAAGAGTACTGGATCCCAGCACTTGAGTAAGAGTACAAATACTCTTGGTCAAAATTTACTCCGCTACAAGTAAGAGTAGCCCAGTCAATACATTACTTGAGTAAGAGTAAGAAAGTACTTGCTTTTAAATGTACTTAAGTATTCAAGAGTAAATGCTTTTAAATGTACTTAGAGTAAAAGTAAGAGTAAGAGTAAATTCCTATTTTCCTATTTCTTTTAATCTTTGACGAGAATGGACCTGACTGAATTAGTCATTTTACAATTTGTTATACTACCTTGTATCTCTTGTTTCAGGGAAAACTCTTTGAAACACCTGCACTGATGTGCTTGCCTGTAGAACCATTCTGTTATACTGTACCAAGCCTTCCCCAAAATCTATAAAAATGGAGAGAAAATGAATGGAATCATCAAAGACGACAATGATGTCATTTTCACATTTTATTAAACAATTTCTCCCCTTCCACACAGCTTTTGAAAATGTACTTTTTCTTTTCGGGCTCCGCGTTGTCCTTTTTCACTCCGACAAAGTCGAACATAGCTTTAAGATAAGGCCATGGGTTTTCTTCCTCCGCCTCATAAAACTCCGGCTCATCATGTTCAGACTTGGATTCATCGGAGATTTCTTCAGCAGTCTCCATTGCCACCGCGGTCTTGTTTTGAGCTGCTTGGGTAGGGGATGACGTATTTCCGCTTTGATGTAAATCCCAGTTGAGAAGGTGTACTGTGATAGGTTTCCTTCTTTGACCGACACTGCGTGTGGCCAATCGCATTTTAGGGAAAAAAACAACAAAAAAAACAGGCAAACCTAAAAGTAACGAGTATTCATGAGCCTTCTCAGAAATTAACTCGAGTAAAAGTAAAAATCTTTGCCTTGGAAATGTATTCGAGTAAGAGTAATAAATATCAAAGAATTCTAGTATTTGAGTAAAGTACAAATCCTCAGACTCTGTACTTAAGTAAATTTACTCCGTTACTGTCCACCCCTGTCTGTGTGCCATGTAAACACCATATCCCCAATATGCTCAAAGCCGGGATAAGCCTCAAAATCGGGATACTGAAGACCATGTAAACGCAGTCAGTGTCAGGTAGAGTTACTGTGAAAAGTAATTAGTTAGGTTACTACGTTACCATCAATTAAAAGTAATCTGTTACGTTACAGCGTTACCTATGAATAAAAGTAACGCGTCAGAGTACTCATGCGTTACCAAACATTAAAAGCCGTTTGCAGAGCCTCTCACATGCTGCAACTCAGCGACACAGACACACAGCCTCCTTTAAATGCACAGAGAAGTCCTGACAATGAATAACGTCAGTCATCCAACCAAATGAACTCTGCAGGATAACAATACCAGGACAGACAGTCAGCAATATGCCACATAGCGTTTTATTCATCGATTATTTTATGATCAGTTAGAACATATGATCAAAATTCAGGAGTTTCATTTTGTTTGGTACTCATATACACCTACCCAGCCCAGGTAGCCTATATATGAGCACCTAACTAGATTAGGAAACTCCTGAATTTGTTTTAACATGAATGCAGTTATGAAAGTGCATTTAATTGAGCTTAAGTAAACACAATCTGAGGTAAACAGGTAGCAGATTCAGATCCATTTAGAAATGAACGACCAGTCAACGATCTAACAGAAATTTTAATCACCAAGTGAATTTAATGTATTTGATGTAAAACTTTATTGTTCCTCAAAATGAGACAAATACAAACTAATTTAAATAACTGTATAATGTTGAGCTTCATTCCTGGTCAACACACACATTGATGAGGACACATTTAAAACCTCAACACATCTGATTGATCATCAATCATTTCATCTTTTATTCTTTATTCAGTTTGTGGAGCTGCAGTTTGTCAGAGATCAGCTGTGATTCTCTGGTCTCAGCTCTGAAGTCCAACCCCTCCCATCTGAAACATCTGAACCTGAGTCACAACAACCTGAAGGATTCAGGAGTGAAGCAGCTGTGTGGTTTTCTGGAGAGTCCAGACTGTAGACTGGAGACTCTGGGGTGAGTTCACTGTCTGTTACTGTTGTAGATCTGATATTAGGGCTGGGTGACATGGACCAAAAGTCATATCCTGATATATTTAGGCTGAATATCGATGTACGATATATAAGAATAACAAAACAACTTAATTAGTTCCACAATAGGGAAATTACAGTTTACAACAGCTTACAGAAAAGGCAGAATAAAAAATAAGAGCAAAAAGAGTAGCTATAAAAGATAAAGTAGAAAGTTTGACTGTGCTGATGATGCTGTCGTCCAGTTTCAAGTGTGCGTGGTAAATCATTTTTTAAGGAAAAACATCATACTATATCACACTACTCAACCCGACAACAAAGTGACTGGATGGGTGTGAGTTTGATGTCATGCATGTTGGAGGGTACCATAGGGCCCCATTATAAACCACAATTTATTCACATTTTTCCAGAATTTCACCAAAACGTAAACTGTGACCCTGACCAAACCGTAAAAGGTATCCAAACGCCGTTTATAGGAAAAGAAAGCCACACTTCCCGTGTCTCGTACAAACTTCCAAGCATTTTTCTACTCCGCAGCACGGCCAAGTAATCGCCCATGCAATGGGAGCTAGTGCATAAGCCAGGTGTCAGCAAGTGAGGGAGCAGCTGCATGAGGAGGGAGGAGTGGGTGCTTGATCAAACCTATTGAAATGTAGATTTAGGCCCTGTCCACACGAAAACACATTTTTGTTGATGTTTTTATTCGTTTTGTTTATTTATTATAAATAAATAAACAAAACGAATAAAAACATCGTTTTGTTCTATCGTCCAGACGAATCCCGTAAACACATAGCCCTGAAACGCACTTTTTTGAAACCGCCTCCCAGGGTGGATAAATTCGTAAACGCACTTCTTCTTGTGAATCCGTCTGGACAGGGGAAACCAGAGATTTAGGAAAACGATGATGTCATCACCACCATTGCCTCCATGGCCACACCCCTGGAGCAGCCTTCCACCTCTTATATCTTGTGAAACGTCTCATAACAACATCAATAACAATGGTGGACTACATGCTTGTGTTACTGCTGGAGAAGATATTGAGCCTGTTATGGTTACTAGGGCTAAATCTAATTTTTCCTTGAGTTTGGTTTCTTCTAAAGCCGATTTGTAAACAGCACTCAAGCTTCATGCGCATGCGCCACCTCTTCCTCTCCGTTTTTGGTGAATTTCTGAAACTGAAACAGCGCCGCCTATAGACCTGGGATATGAAGTAGCGTAGATATATCAGATATATATCAGATATATATGTCTATGGTTTCCCTTAGTTTAGCCCCGCCCACAAGCTCCTCCATTGTCTCTGCCGTCTCTTGTGTGATTGGCCGTCTCCGCTGTCACTCCACCTGCTGCTCAGCCTGGGAGGCTGCTCAAGCGCCACCCTCAACAACAACCAATCAGATCACGAGCTACAGCACAACCAATCAGCTCATGCCGCATCCATTCCAACACGAAGCTGTCAGAGGAGTAGAGCCTCATTGAGCGGGTTGGCCCGCTGCTGCGATACGTCAACGTCGCCGCCATATTGGGGGAGGCAACTCTGTCCCGCGAACCAATACGAGTCAATGGAGAGAACTTTATTAAGTGTCTGCTACTAGGTGCTATAAATGAATTCCTCTCATTTACACATTCACATACGGACGTATATATTCAGAAAACTGTTAGGAACCTAAAACAACGTCTGTAATGGTCTCTGATGATTCTAAACGTGAACTATTCTTGATATGTTCAGTGTACAGGTCGGCATCAAACCACTCCATGTATTTTATAATTTGATCTCGTTTTCACGAGTGTTTAGCTGCTACTGTGATGATACAAAATACTGAATCTGTGTCTAGAATAACCACCTGACATGGAAATGAGACATCTGTATTAATAAACAGCACCAGCATTTACATGCTACTGATTTTGATTAATGGTTTTTATATTATAACAACTAATATTGACAATCATTGGGACAAAAAAATAACAAAATGAACAAAGTCTGCAAATCATAATAAAATAAAATGAAATAATAATAATGGCATAAAATACTGCGATTGCCTGGTCTAAACCATACTCTGATTTCTTTATTTATTTTAGAAGGAAACAGATTAAATAACATGTATACTTATATTTATACAGCAGTATGTGCAAGGAAACAGATTAAAGAACACATATATCAATACAGCTTTACTCATTTATTTTCTATACCCAGTTATTCCTGTTAGCCACATGCTAAATAAAAGGATAAAATATTGTAATGATCTCAGAGTGTAATACAAAATACATCAGAGTCCTTTTATTATCACTGAACAAGTGTACATCAAAATTCTAGCACAACATCCGAGTATTACACACAACATAAATAAGAGTAAAAAGTACAACAGTGCAAATATAAGTTCTGTTCTGTCAAAGTCCTCCGGACTAAAATACTCACTGCAGAGCCTGGATGGCAGGCTAGCAGAAAACCCTTCCCTTCTCAAAGCAATTTCCCACCGCTTTCTCAGCCCTTCATCTTTGGGAAACCTACATAGTATGAGAAAAGTTCGCTGATCATCTTTGAACACTCCGAGTAGTTAGTTCGGGGCAATTTAGTTAAATACGATTGACTTCTTGGTTGTTTAAAGGCTGGTTTTAACGCGGGACTTCATAGTATTATGCGCAGGACTTGTAGTATCAACAAAAGTATACATATTCTGATCTCAAAATGATGTTGTAATGATCACATACAATCAAAAGTAGTTGTTCTGTCTTACTTGTGAAAAGTAATCCCGTGGGATCGGGTTTCGCTTGTCATTCGACTGAAACATTTCCAAGCAGCACAAGAATGAGGCATCTTTCGCCAGGTGATAGCTGCAGTTTTCCTCCCCCAATATGGCGGCGACGTTGACGTACGGCACAGCGCTCAATGAGGCGTCTATGTATATATGTCTATGGAGTGAGCCACCGAGCGAACTGCTTTACGTTAAACGCAAACTGTTAAAAAAAAACGACAAATTATAGCTAACCAAGACTATACACAGAGTGTTTTTGTAAATAAACTGATTAGTTTATATATGTTAGAAATGTTTAAAAGCAAGTTATTGCTAACGTTAGCTTAGCTTGTTTGTTTGTTGATACAAAAGGCTCCAGCCTTCAAGGATGATTGCAGAGAGTGGTGCCTTGCAGGCTGGTTATTAGGCTAATGATGATTTCATATTGCATGTCATTATTAGGATCATTTCTACAATCAGCCTTGAAGGCAGCTGACTGAATAATGGCTTGCAGTATGAAACCATCATTAGTTTCACCCTGGAGCCTGTGGTAGACTTGTAGTCAAGACCACCTAAACCGAGACCAAGACACTACCAAGACCACAGAGTAAGACCAAGACCAAGACAGACCAAGTCAAGACCAAGACTAGTTCAGCTCGAGACCGAGACCAAAAAAAAAACCCTGGTTTTTGTTGGCATGATAGGCTCATAGGGCCACACAGAAGAGGACTTAAGTCTCAACCATTATACATACCACATCCAACATTTAATAAAATAAAATATATAGTAATAAAATAAGGCTGCATTGCATGCTGATCATGTAGGCACCACCACCACCTATGTTAATGACATTTGAATGAAAATGAAATGCTATTGAATTACATTATTATCATTTTAAAAAATGAAAGTGACGGTAAAAATAGATTATGAGGGGATTTTTATGAGCCTGTCAGTCAAAATGAGAGACAACTAAAAAGTCTAGCTCAACCTCTGCATATAACGTCATTTTGTTGCTCATCTGATACTTTGAATCTGAACCATCTCCAAATTACTGAGCCACTGCTTTTTCTTTTACTAACCAGTTTCTCATCCACACACTCTGCAGACGTTGTTGCTCCTCCTCTGTGCATGAAAGAGGAGGGACAGGGGGAGCAGTGCAGAGAGCTCCGGGTCAGCAGCTTGATGGAGCAAGGATCACAGCGCTAATTTGAACTATATCCATATACCAGATATAGTTTAAATACCGTATCACATTAAAACATAGATCCATATATTTATTAATGTGATATATCACCCAGCCCTATCTGATATGTTTAATCACCAACTGAATTTAATGGATTTGATGTAAAACTTTATTGTTCCTCAAAATGAAGACAAATACAAACTCATTTAAATAACTGTATAATGTTGAGCTTCATTCCTGGTCAACACACACAGTGATGAGGACACATTTAAAACCTCAACACATCTGATTGATCATCAATCATTTAATCTTTTATTCTTTATTCAGATTGTGGAGATGCAGTTTGTCAGAGATCAGCTGTGATTCTCTGGTCTCAGCTCTGAAGTCCAACCCCTCCCATCTGAAACATCTGGACCTGAGTAACAACAACCTGAAGGATTCAGATGTGAAGCAGCTTCTTGATCTTGTGAAGAGTCCAGACTATAAACTGGAGACTCTGAGGTGAGTAGAGGGTTCCAGTCAGTCCATGCTGCTTTCATCAGTATTGTCCTAAACACAGTTAGTATCAAAGATCCAGTGTTTCCTGTAAACCTGCAGCTTCTCAGTGAAGCTGTGAGAGGAGAATGGAGACAGGCTTCAGGATTGGACAGAAAGACAGAGAGAGAGACAACAGTCAGCCAATCAGATGAGCCAGAAGCTTGTTGTGATCATGTGTTTGAGTTGATGTGTAGACGACTGATGTGTCCAGGAAATAAAGCTGGATTCCAGCTGACAGCCTTCCAAGATGTATAGAGACAGTGGTGGTCATTCATCAAATGTGATGAACAACTGATCACAGCTCTGAGATCAGTCTGACTGAAGCCTGCACATCACAGAAGCAGCATTACATTTAGTAACCATGAGCAGAGTCATCACATGTGTCATTAGTTTGATCAGATCTCTTCAATGACAGCCTCCATGTTTATTAGTCAGCTGATCTTTGTTTAAATGGAGCAGCAGTAAATCCATCACTAAAGTGTTGGTGCAGTAATGAAGCGTTCAGGACTCTCAGCAGTTTATTAGTCAAATCTGCAGAGGAAACAGACTTGATGCTAAAAGTCTCTGCAGGTCTGTGTGTGTTCACTCCAACACGTTAACATGAAGCTGAAAGGAAGCTGGCTGAGCTCCACAGCTGCTCCACTGCTGCTCTGAACAGGACTGACGTCCCTGCTGCTCTTTCTACTGGATGTGATGATGAAGGGAGACTCTGGAAACACTCCTTCACCTCCTCTCTTCTTTCTCCTCCTCTCTACAGGTGGAGGTAACAGTAAACAGGACGGTGTGTGTTGTGAGAGGATGAGCTGTGTCCTGATGATCCAGAGGTTGAAGCAGACTCTGACTGGACCATGTTACTGGGAGGTGGAGAGGAGAGCTTCATCCACATGGTCTCCATTTAAGACCATCAACAGAGCTGCACTTCAACTCTTCACAGAGCTCCAACAAATCAAGTCCAGTCCCTCATGAATGATTCAGACACATGTCAACCTGCCAGCATCAACAGTCCTTCCTGTTGTTGTGGAGATGTTTGTTCAAACTAGATTCCATGGCAGAGGTGTTTAAGCTCTGTGCAGTTTCTGTAGCTTAAACACCAGTGTTAACAGTGTTAAAGTAAATGTGTACATAGGTTAGTGATGTTTTGTGTCTTTATATGAGATAAATCATGAGTGAGCACAATCAGCAGTTTAAAGTATAAAAGTACATAAAGTATATACTTAGATATATTAGAAGTACTGGCTCAAAGTGAAGGGGGAAGTATTCTAAGCATAGCAGCAAATGAAATTACTGGTAATAAAAAGTTTAGCCAGAAGAGGTGTGGATAGTTCTACTTCTGGTCCAGTATCTTAAAGGATCCTGGGATCTGGGGAGGTTGCCCTCAGCAAGGTACTGCTGCACCTCAATAACTGAGTCTGCTGTGGCATTGCTGGTCTGCCTGCCAACGTCCTCATGGAGCTGCTGCCAGAGGTTATCTTAAAAACAACTAATTGGCATTTTAGTTTTAGTCATCAGTTACAAACCTGCACATGTTTTGGAAGCACATACATGCACAAATAAACTGATAACACTGAACATAACATGCCTGCAGTGGGTGCTGATAACTGCTGTGAAGACGGACCAGGCTGTGGCTCGGTTGCTACGCGACCAATTACAGCTGCACATTCAGACTTTAATCTGTTCACTGCTTCACAGCATTTAGAGGAACTCTGAAAACCCAGTGATTTAAATCTGGGCTCTAGAAGTGTGGGTAGGGTCAGCACACTCAATGACTCCAGAGTGGAAGCAGTGTCTGTGACTCGTCTCCTAAGGTGTTGGTGTAGGTGTATGGCTGCCTGTGTGTGCAAAGCTGAAGCATTACGCTCGAGTGCATGACACAGCATTTACATTAGATTAGATATATTTAAATTCTATGTCACATTAATTAAATATAATTACTTCTGTAGACCTTTTCTATACAAACCTTTCTGGTTGGCTGAAGGAGTTCCCTGAAGGCCTCACTCTCAACCGTGCTGAAGGGTTGGCAGTCCTTGATGATGACATTTACTATGGCCTGGTCCACCACATGCTTCCTGGAAGCTTGATGGTCAAAAATGAAATAATAAAAACAACATATGTATTCATTAATAACAAAAGTGACCATGAGGAAGTTGTAAAATGTCTGTTTATGCCTGTTCAGGCCTACCTGTGTTTATTGCAGGTGTATTTGTGGCCTCCTCATTTTCGTGCCTAGCTCTATAGTGTCTCAGCATTGAGGAGGTGCTTTTATTTATGTAAGATAGTTTGATTTGAATTCTGACAGATCAAGTAGAAACTAAGAGCAACTGGACAAAATAAAAACAAAAACCTTATTTGCCTTATTTAAGATCAAAATGGTCCCACACGGCGGAGACCTTCCTCTTTCTTTGGGGTTCCATCTCTGGTCTCTGGTGTCCTTAGACAGCTCTTTGGTCTTGTCCATGGTGGAGAGGTTGGAGTCTGATTGATGGTGAGTGTGGACAGGTGTCTTTGATCCAGATAACGAGTTCAAACAGGTGCAATTAATCCAGGTAACGAGTGGAGGATAGGAGGGCTTCTTAGAGACAAACTAACAGGTCAAATGAATTATTTAGAATCATACAATGGGATTTTTCTGCTCTCTCACAGTTGAAGTGTACCTATGATGAAAATCACAGACCTCTCCATTCTTTGTAAGGGGGAAACTTGAAAAATCAGTGATGTATCAAATACTTATTTTCCTCACTGTTATAATAATGACAGTCTGCATTGTTTGGAGTTTGACAAGTATCACCTGCCATTTATCAACCACCAGTGTGATGGTTAGTCAGTCTTTCTACTTTCTACAGACTTGATGCTAAAAGTCTCTGCAGGTCTGTGTGTGTTCACTCCAACACATTAACATGAAGCTGAAAGGAAGCTGGCTGAGCTCCACTACTTTTCTGAGTTGCTCTTTCTACTGGATGTTCTGCATCACTGACGTACAGCTGTCAGTTTCTGAACTCTGCAAACACTTACTTCCTGTCTTCTTTCTTCTTCTCCACATATGGTGACTGTTGATGTTTGTAAAGGTGAGATTAAAGAGGTGTGTGTGCCCTTGTACATATATATAGATATAGATTGTATTGATCCCCAAGGAGAAATTTAGGTTTTACAGAAAAACAAACTGTATGAAAGTAAATATATGGAATAGATGAGAGGGAGAGAGTGATTAGATTGTACAGTAAATGTTGGATTATTCCATTTAAAGAGTCTCAAACTGTTTTTACTGTTTATTGCTTTTAGCTTCAGCATTTATGAAATAAAATACTATATCTGCATTTAAAGTGGAGCTCTCCTTGCCTCATTCTAACTAACTTAAGAGGTCCTTTAAGGCATCAGCAGCCTCTACTCACTCATGGGAATATACAGCAACTCTGTGTGGAGTTTGCATGTTCTCCCTGTGTCTGCGTGGGTTCTCTCTGGGTACTCCAGCTTCCTCCCACCATCCAAAGACATGCTCATTAGGTTCATTGGTGATTCCAGAGCAGAGCCGGCTCATCTGACCAGCTTGTTCAGTCTCTTCCTGTCCCACTCACCCCAGCAGAGTGTAGTGGGAGGAGGTGTGTTACTGGTGACAGTCCAGAGATGTTCTTAGGGGTTATGGTGTTGCTGGGGGTGGTTTATGGGTGCTGTTTGGTCTGGGCTGTGGAGGGTCGGGGAGGAAGCAGGAGCACAGTGAAACCTATTGAAGAACAGGTTCAGTCCATTGGCCCTTCTGGGCCCCTTCCACTGTCCTTCCCGTCTCCAGAGATGGTTTTCAGGCCTCTCCAGACCTCTCTGGTGTTGTTTCCCTGCAGGTGCTCCTCCAGCTTCCTCCTGTAGCTGTCTTTGCCCCTCCTTATCTCTCTCTTCAGCTCCTTCTGGACCCTCCTCAGCTCCTCTTTGTTCCCAGTTTTAAAAACCCTCTTTTTCTCGTTCAGCAGAGTTTTTAATTCCGGGGTCACCCAGGGTTTGTTGTTGGAGAAGCACCGTACCTTCGTCATAGAGAAAAAGAAATTGATGTAGTCAGGTGGTCAGACCCATGTGGCCTGCAGAGCACATCCTAGTCTGTGATGTTAAACAGTCCCTCAGCGCCATACTGGCCTCCTCAGTCCATCTCCTCACATATCTTTTGGTGGGTGGTTGTTTGTTTACCATAGCTATGTAGGCAGGAACCTTTAATGCAGAGCACCAACGCATAAAATGAGCGGTCAGATCACGAGCAAACTCTAAATGAGTTTGTTTCTCAGCTTTCCTTGCGGAAATGTTGGCGGTAAGCTTCTGGGACCAGCTCATAAACATTCAGAACAGCAGATTCCACCAAAAGATAATTTTGTCTGTCCGTGAAAGACAATACTGAAGAGGCCTCCTGCGCTCTGCCAGTTAATGCGCACTGCAGCATTAACGTGCTCGCAGACTTAGACCCCTTTCTCGTCTCTGCTATGCGCTCCAACAGGCAGAAGAATGTTTCAGGGTCTCTCTCATTAAATTTTGGCAGCAAGCGCAAGTTGCCCAACACATCAAAGCCACATTCTGGATGTTCATGATGAAAAGGTGAATCTTCAAGATCAGAAGTTTATTCACATCTCCAAAAACGCAGTTCACTACGAAACGTAATGTACTCACATTCACCTTAAATTACCCCTGAAAACATACCAACTTAATTTAAATGAAATGGTCCCGAATTTGTTCATTTTACCTTAAATGCCATTTTAAAGTATGACCCCTTAATCTGCATTTAACCTGTCAAGTCAGGGGTTCCCTTTATTTGTTGGGATTAAGGGGGTAATTAAGGACCATTTAAGTATATCTTAATTGTATTTTAATTCAGGAATTCCTTGATAAAGGGGGGAAATTAAGGGGAAATCGAAAAGGTAAGGGGTAAATTCAGTATTTTCTCCTTAATCGACATGAATCTATGCACATTTCTACTTAAAAACTACTTAATTATTGAAGCGTTGTAAGGTCAAATGTAAGGCATTGATAAGGGGTGAAATTAAGGGGATTTAAAGAAAGCGTCTCTCTTCGTGTGTGTGATGTAGATTAAACATGACTGGGCCAAAACGGACATGGCAGCAAGTCAAAATCAAATACAAGAACATTCTGCAGAACGGTAAGGGCCCTGACTGATGCTTAACAATGCACATGCATAGACTGTAAGTAGTCAGTTTGACACCTTTGCGCGTGCATGTGAAAATGCGCCCGCATGTGCGTGCACGTGGGTGTTACGCGCAAAAGTTTGACCCCATTTGACCACAGCTCCCCCCTCCCTTTCTCCCTGGGCTTTGAAGGGGATTAAAGAAAATAAACGTAATTAAAATAAAAGTAAAGAAAATAAACGTAATTAAAATAAAAGTAAATATAATTAATGAAAATTAAGGTAATTAAATAAAAAAAAATGAAAGAAAGGAATTTGTCCCTCCTTTTTCTCCCGTTAGTGTGACGCATTAGTGTTTGACTGAAATTAGAGAAAATAAACGTAATTTAATAAAAGTAAAGAAAATAAAATTAAAGAAAGGAATTCCTGCGGCCCTCCTTTCCTCCCTGTGCACGTGGGTGTTACGCGCAAAAGTTTAACCCTCTGACCACCGTGCCCCCTCCTTTTCTCCCTGCGCATGTTTTGAAGGAGATTAAAGAAAATAAACGTAATTAAAATAAAAGTAAAAAAATAAATGTAATTAAAGAAAGTAAATGTAATTAAAGGAATTAAAGAAATACAAGTAATTAAATAAAATGCGCTTTTCTCGCATAGCCCACTCTATCCAAACATTACGTCTTCCTCCTAAGGGGCGTACTTTAGATATAAAGTTCGTGTGTGGTCACTTATTAGACTATAGGCTATTTCATTGTAAGCCACTTTTTTATTTTATCAGCCACTTGTCCGCTTCGTTCGTTCTACATCGGAGCTCTGCCAGGCCGTCCAGGGGTGTTAATATTTAAATATAATAGTAGCTAAGGCCGCAATCGAGGTATGCTGATACTATATATATATATAGCCCTGCATATATAGTGTGTGTGTGTTTTAAGTACACAGCACACGTTTTGATGCGAATTGATTTGTTACGATTCTAACTTGTATTACACCAATAAGTTAGAATCGGAAGGGGGTTTCTGTCACAGGCGACCGAAAGTACATTAGCATATAAAAGTCTTTCTCTCTTATCACAGACAGATGTTTCTAAGGCGCTGACCGATGTTCAGGGGTAATGTGGCGCCAGGGATGAAATAGCACAGTCAGAAAAAAAGGTTGTTTTTTTTACCCCAAAGTAAAACGTTTTCTTTCTTTTTTAAAAAAAGTTCTGAAGTACGGAGGCGTTCATTGTGGTTTTTCTATTCCAAGAGTTGTGTTTTGTAAGAGAGTGTGTTTGTGTTTGTTAGCCACTCACAGAAAGTTTTGAAGCAGGTTTTTGATGCAAATACAAAATACTGCGGTGGATCGGAGGGGGCTTCTGTCACAGCCGGCCAAAAGGACATTAGCATTTAGAAGTCTTTCTCTTCTTATCACGGACTTCAAGGTTGTAAAATGCATATGTGTTTTCTTAGCAAAGAGTATTTCAGGGCCGAGCAGCCACGAGAACATTTCAGCATTTGACAAACAAGTCTCGAGGGTTCGGACCAGCCTTCCTTTATTTTTCGACTTCTTCTTGCTCAGCGAACTATTTTGCTCAACACGGCTTTTTCAAGAGGTAAGCAGTCTACACTTTGACAGTCTTATTCAGTTTTAGTATTTATTCCGTTTGAAAAAAACTTTTTTTTTTTTTTTTTTTAAGTTTGATTTAACCAGAAACCTTGTGACCGTCTTCGCTGACGTGGAGAATATCCCGCCAGCTCACGCAGGTTATTTTATGTATTTATTTATTTTTATCACAGTTTATCAGCTATATTTTTAACTTAATGTTTTTGTTTTTGTAAAATGGACGTATTAAATCTACTTCTTGTTTTTCCCACATGTAGCGTCTTCTACCCGGAGCTCAGATAGAAGCGAGCAAAGCAGAGGAAATCTGCAGCCGATCAACGGTAATTACTGTTAACGTGTGGAAGTGTTAGTTATGCTAATATACTGCATTGTGTTTTAAAAAGACAAATTGTATCTACTTTAGGACAAAGAGTCAAGCGTTTGGGATTCCATCTTGGCGCTAGATGAGCTGTACACCTCCGAAAAAATGTCATTTTTAACAGAAAAAAAGTAGAGTGCAGCTATGTTTAAATATATAGATGTGTATATTCTTCTTATATATTGATGCACAGAGCTGAGGACCTGTTGGCGCACTCCATTCCTTCGAAAGAAGTAGAGACAAGGGTCCAGGGTCATACCCAGAACGGTGGGACATCACCATTGAAAGAGGAAGACGAGGAGGAGGAGGAACCACTTTCTTTTAACACTAGTTAACCCTTCAACAGATTTCCAGCAACCATACACATACCAGCCGGCAGAGTTTGATCAGCCGCAGGCATTTAGCTGTACACACCATCAGCTCCCTATAACCAGTCTGTGCACAACACACACCAGACAGCTCACCACACACAGTTATTATTTAATAACGGACAATGGCTGCCCCCAACAAAATTCCTAGATGCTGTGATAGGTCTGATCAGTTATGTGATATGTTGGATCCTGCATCCACTGAGGCCTGGCTGAAACAATTGCGCGAGGTCATAACTGTAAATCGTATTAGAGAGCGTCTCTTGCCAGAAGATGTTTACGATGACATGGTCTACCGTCAGCAATGTCTAGCCATGTTTGGTGTTGCTCCCCCCAGCTTGCAGGAACGGCGGAAGGTATTAAGCGAAGCACTTGCCTTCTTAAAGGGTGAGCCATTTGACCAATGGTGTGAGCGTATGGATAAAAAACATGAGGAGATAGCGAAGCGTCTGAGGTCCTTAATCGCGGATGAGGAGCCGGCTGGTCATCCTGCTTCTTCTGATACTGGTGGTGATGCTGTAGCGTGTAATGGTGCTGTCTATAACTCCCACAGTCAGCTACAGATTGGACCGATGGCCGAGTCGGAGCTCGATCATGGTGGTGTTGAAATGTATCTTGGTGCTGCAGTAGATCAGCAAGGTGAAATGGTTTTGTCGGCTGAGCGTGAGGACAGTCATGGGGCCGCCTCGGTGTCCGATGATGATAATAATCCTGGAGATTCTGCTGATGTTGTTGTGTGTCACACTTGAATATCCTCCTGTCTGCAGTCCCCAACACACAAGTACGCAAAACTATTGCTGGATACATAGGGGGTAGTGACGCGGCCTCAGCTACAGGGGATGAGTATTCATATTCTGTCAGGACAGCCCAGTTGTTTAAAACCCCATGACGTGGTCCTCAGAGGAGGTCTCTTAGGACAGACGTGGCTTAGTGGTTACACTTTTAGACTTTTGTTTGGTTTTGTTTTTATTTCCTTTCCATGAATGTATTTTATGAGCTTTTGTCTTGATGAATGTATTTTTAATCCCCTCTCCATGACTATTGAATGTATTTTTGATTGTGTGAATAAAAAATATGCTTGAAACAGTAAATCATGTTCTCTTTATTTTTCTGACATCAATATCCGCATTGTACGCATGAATATTGGTAATCACGACACACAGCAACAAGGTGTATTTTGTTCACAAAACTGCAAACCATGGCATCATTACACAGATTATCCCCGTACATTTTAAGCACCCCTGTAAAGGGCACGTTTCTGTATTTGACACAGAATAAACACACAGTGTCGGCCGCAGGTGTCGGTTGGATGACTCTGGACCTGTCTTGCAGAAAAAGATGCATCTGTTTTTCCACAGGAAATCAGCAATCTCCTGGGGAAAAGATTCAAACTCTGGTGGGTTGGCAAAACTGTCAAAGAAACACCCACACTTGTCCTCTGTGATGTAGACGGCCACCAAGTGTTCCCCTGGTAAGAAAGACGGGTCTGTGTTCACTATCGCCATAGCCGGATATTTAGTGATGTACTGCTGTGGAAGTTGGTCACATGCCAAGACGCCCAGAAAATTTGATGATTTTCCTCTGACCCCGGGGTCAAATCCAAGTATTTCACCTAACCGCCCTTTGAACGTTAAAGTTGTTCCTTCTGCCCCGCTTACATAAAAACGGTTAGTAATGTTTTTGTATAGCAGGTTTATGCGGGTCATGACCTGGTGATAGATGCATTTTGAATTGAATTCTTTTCAGATCCTCGGTACAGAATCGTAAAAACCGACAGACAAGTCCACAGATACCGTCTGCTTTGATTTAGAGTCGTACACGGACACTTTGGCGTCAGACTCATGAAAACTTGTCCATATCCGCAGGTACTGGAGCTCTATTATCCCCACTTCATAAGGCTCCTCCAAAACTATAGGCCTCACCAGTTTTGTCCTGTACCTCCATATTTTGTTGTTGGGGTAAACTTGAGATGATGCATTACTGGGCAGTGTCACATAGAATCCGTTTTTCTTGTTCTTCTTTCACTCGCGTCGTTTCTAAAGTGAATCTACAGACCGTGCGCGCACAGCTTTTATTTCAAGTCCACCAAGTCATTCTCTGAAACCCACGAGTTAAACCCCTCGGGTCATCCCAGTCACTTCACAAAGGACTAGCTGTTTACGCCCTGATTTTCTTTTTCAGTATTTTTTCCGCTTTAAAAATATTGTTGTTATTGATGATGACTGTTACGGACAGTGTTTTCTTTAGGAGTGAGACAGCTATAAAGGATCTTCATTTGGGGGCGTGGCTGGTTGAATTGGCTGAAGCCTGGGATTGGCTGCTCCGGGGGCTCGGCCAATTTAAATGGACTGCCAGTTAGCACCCGATGTCTCTCTCCTCTCCTGATTTGTGTCTGTCAGAGCTGTGACGTGCATGTGTATATTGAGTGGAAATCTTTTGTGTGTTGTGAATAGGTCCTGTATGTGGTTTTTTTTCCATGAGGACATTTTTGTTTCGTTGTTTTGGAAGCAGTAAGGGTGAACCGCCATTTTATTTCTAACGTTTTCTCCTGTTTTTGTTAAAGGTAGGCAGTTATGTGTAGCCAATGTTTTTTTGTTTGTTTTATTTTCGCGTAGGCTTTAGTTAAGACTTGGGAATTTGGTAGCAGGGTTTTTGTTTGTTGCTTTGGCCTTGGTTCACCCCGAAGACCAGCTTCATTTTCAGTTTGTTTGTATTGTTTTCACTTAATCACGTCTGCGCGGTGATAATAAAAGGGATCACTTGTAGCACTGTACTCTCGTTGCCTGTGTGGTTTATGTTAGTCCTTACACCCCTAGACTAGGACGTAACAATGACTATCTGCATCTCTGGCTCGTAAAATGTCCCTTTCGCCGCCTTGCCCGCCAAATCAACTAGTCTGTACACGGGAGGGTCTCTGGCTACCCGCTCCTTGACGGTGAAAAACTCGTCTGTGTAGCTTTGTTCGTAGCCCTTTCTAAAGACTCAGTGCCATTTAGATATTCTCACTGTGTCCCCCTCTTTAAATTTAAAAACCGCAGCTTTCCGACCTTTCCCTTTGAATAACGTCTCAAAGACGGTCCTCTCATTTCCCTTGTTTACCTGCGCAGGCGCCATCTTTATAGAGCTGTGAAACGATTTGTTGTAAGCATCCACAAGCTCCTGGACAACGTCGACATATCGGCGCAAATTTACAGACGTTAAATACCGCCACATCCGGGTCTTGAAGGTTCTGTTAAAGCGCTCTACCATGTTAGCTTTGGTCTCGTTAGACGTGGAGAAATGCTTATTGTGAAACTCTGTTCCTGCAAAACTCTTTACATCAGATAAAGAAGGCGACACCTCGGTAGACTTCTTCACGGCGCTGCGAAGCTCATTTACATCTCCCAGACTGCCGGGGTTAGCCGGATCATAATAATCTTCCTTGTATCACTGAAACACCCACTGCCAACAAATCTGCTCAGATCCAACATTTAGTGACTAGTATGGCGTCATGTTTCACTGTTTCAGTATCACTCCCACCATCCAAAGACATGCTCATTAGGTTCATTGGTGTGGAGAGGGAGAGTGAGAGCAGCACCAGGTGAGAGTGATTGGCACACCTGCATCCTGTTCCACTAATCACTCTCTCCTTTTAACACAGTAGCTGTTGGACCTGGAGAGACCAGACCAGTCACACACACACGGATGTCGGCTGCAGGAGAGAACTTGAGAGAGAACGCCTGCCAAACGTCACGTTAGAATGTGTGTGTGTAATGGTGACAATAAAGCAAGTAAAAAGTCATCACTGTCCCAGTGAGTATCTGTTGGAAGAACCCGCAGTGGCATCGGAGCACGCCACAATTTGTCATTAACAATACAGCTTGGTAAATTCTGACATGGATTTGACCTTGTTTTCAATCACACTTGTCCACTTCAAATCATTTGAAGGAATCAAAATAGAAACGCATAAAATGGTTGCATATGATAAAACTAAAGATGTCTGACTGATGCTGCATTTCTCATCCATTACAGGGTGCAGCATGCATTGAGAATAAAGAGAAAACAGACACATTGTAATCCACTCTAAACCAACTACACAGCCTGAAACCCAACTTCAGCCTGTCCACAACCCTCTGATACAAGCCGCTGTCTCTGCATTCCACGAAAAAATTCATCAAGGGCCCACCTACGTGTGCACAGTGTGCCACAGAATTCTGTTTGGCAATCAAGTAAAGCAATGCAATAGATAGAAATACGTTAAAAATATTCACGTTGTAGCGGCTTGAATCACAGGAAAATATGTTCATGTGTGATGATGAATGCTCAACACCTTAAAGCTAAAATGGAGTGGGAGGCTCATAGGGTCAGGTTCTGCCACCCTACTATAGTCCTGTAATGGAGTGAGGGGTCATAATGTTTTGGCACTCTGTGTCTGTGTGAATGTGCTCCTCTTCTGCTGCGTGTATAAGCATGTATAAGCTCGTTAGGGTCTGGTTGTCATGGCCACCAGGGCCAACTGTGCTGAAGTCTCGTTCTGCCTCTCACCTCTGCCTGAGTCAGAGGGAGGACGTGTCAGGGATGTTCTGTCAGGAACATCAAGCCGAAGCCAACAGAACCAAAAACCAGGTTGGAGTCCAGGTGTCAGATGAGAGAGAGAGTGAGGACTGTGACTGGCTGCTTTTATCAGCTCAGGGAGACTGGCCAGGTGTTCCCAATTGCTCCAAATTAGACCCACTGTCACATTTCCTACTCAGAGAAACAGACAAAAATGTGGAGACCACACCAGACAGGTACTTTTTAAAGAAAGAAGTTTATTAAACAACATAAAAACCAACAAATCAGTGGTCAGTTGTGTTTTATGGATGTGTGTAGGTAAGTGAGGTGGCTGAATGTGTATGAGTGTGTGGATGAAAAAACCTAAAGTTACTCCAACCTAATCATCAGCAAAGAACATCAGGCCCCAAAGCGTTCCCACACCATGTGGTGGCCAGACCAAAAGCAGAGACAATGCAGAGAGAATGCTGAAAGAATCCAGAGAGAGACTGCATGGCCTGAGCAGAGTACTGATGCTCAGGTCTAGTGGCCACACCCACACCTTGCCAGGTGCAGCCATTCAGCCTGACGAGCAGGCAGCACCAGGACTGGGAGGAATCTCCTCCCTCCATCACAGTGGAAGTGAAATAAGAAGTGTATTTGGAATCTGACAATATAGTAAAGAAGAGAGAGGAGCAGAAGTGACATCAAAGTCTGGTTCCAAAGGTTGGTATTGAACCCTAGATGTTTGTGTAACTATTGTGAGGCTATGATGTAATTGTGAGCCTAAATAATCAATGTCACCACCTGGTGCTAAAGAACTGAATAGTGTGTTTTAGATCGTTAGCGTGTGACATTATTGTGACATTACAAACTTATGGATTTAGTGAGCATCATGTTTTGTGGTTGAGCCAGTAGCAGATATTGTTGCGTAATAAACATTTTCAAATCAATAGCATGATATTTAAAGAAGATATCAACGTTATAGCAAAGCTTTTTTGGCGATGCATGTGTTTGATGTAAAATGTTATGTGTTAAATAAAAATGACGTAGTTTTTATTTGTTTTAAACTGTTATTTGTTCATAATTTCAGATTACTGCAAAGACATGTTCAAAAAAGTTTCTGAATTCTTTATAAACAAGTTGATGTAGCATATTGTATGAACTTGATTAGAATAAAGTTTTGTTAAAGTCTAGAAAAACTTAGCAGGAGGTGTGTTTACACATTCATTTGAAGTGCTAGACGTCTTGTGTGGGATTATCGTGGGAATGTGTCAAACGCTGTGTGTGTGTGTGCGTGTGAGAGAGAGAGAAAGGAGGAGGGTGAGAGAGTGAATGGGTATGTCAGTGTAATTGTAACTATTGTGAGGCTATGATGTGTTTGTGGGCCAACATGTTATTGTTATGAACAAATCAGTATAACATGTGTCAGTCATTGAGAGTTTCCTAGAATTTTGTCTGCAGATGCTCCACACTTGCGTTTGGGCTGTGTGTTTGTATCATATATGACAGTGATCAGGATTTTATTATAGTCAGAGAGAACAACAAACAGCAAAGGTATTATGTCTTAAAGCCTGATGTTTAATAACCACTGTTAATCTCCAGACAAACTTATTAAGAAGTGTTTATATCCATTCAGATATTCCCATCAGACATTGTGTTTGCAATTGTATTATTTTATCTGTCCTTATTTAACAAACTAATGTTTTGAAAATTCAGATGTGATATTTCAGCTTTATTTAATTATTCCTAGAGTTCTTTGTTCACATCTTTAATGTCGTGTAGACAGTGGGGAATGTTTTTGTAGGCTACAGTATATAATAGTGATCCAAATGTGTTTATTTCATACAACAGTATAAATAGCATATTTATGTAGTATATCAGTAATGAAGCGATCAAGAATAAACTTTTACCTGATTTCACACAAAGTCATGAAGAAGTGTGTTAGAACATCCTGATCCTTATCAGCAGACATCCTGTCTGCCATTGTATCTGTTCTTACCTTGGTTCATTAACATGTTAATGTGGTGAACACTGAGGTGTCATGTCTATTGAAATCCCTCCAGACTTTCATCTGCACGAGCTGCAGCTCCTGCGTGGAGGCCGAGCCCTCTTTATGCACCTTCCAGTATATAACAGTGACCTGGGGCCTCATTTATCATTGTGGATACACCCTTTTTTACGCCATTTTCCCCTCGTTTTGTGCGTACGCACTTTTCTCCGCCAAATTTGGGATCTATCAAGCCAAAACCTGACGGGGAAAAGTGCGGACATTTACACCCATTTTGACCCTGGCGTATGCCTTTTTTGAGGAACAGGAGGATTTGGCGACACCGTTGCTGAGTCAGAGAACTGCAGTGTGCCCGCGGATAATATTTAAAAGACAATCAAAGCCGTTAAGGAAACATTCCGAAATAAGTCAGCCATGTGCGATTTTCATATTATGATTATATATATATATATATATATATACATATATATATATAAAAAAAGTTAAATACGATCATGTAACTTAATCGAAGTTATATATATATATATATATATATATATATATATATATATATAGCTTTATTTTACAGACTCCAAGTCCAGCATGTCGATCCCGACCCACAGCCCCCTCCCCGTCATGAGGGTTACCAACGGGGACTGAGGGCACGTGATGCTGTGCTGCACCGGCTGTTCTTTCAAAGTTAGAATATATGATGTCATATAATGGTGTTCAAGAGTTAGATGTTGTTAGGATATGTGTGTGTGTTTGTGAAATAACTGCAGTAACAAATGAAAGTACAGTTCTTGTCAGCAGTACTGATGTGTTGTTGTTTTGCAGTGTGGAGACAAGACAAAAACATAACATGGCAAGCCCAGCGAAAAAGCAACGAAGTGGGGAGGAGGAAGTGTCTGTGGTGGGGTATTTGCACAATGTGTCCCCAGTAAAAATCTTCAAGAAAGAAACGAGATACTTTGATGCCACAATTCAAACTAACAGTGAAGAATACCATCGGGTGGTGGTGTTTACTCCTGAGGAACATGGGCGATACGAGCAAGCGTGGCTTGAATGCAGCCCAGTGAAACTGACGAAAGTGAAGAAAGGAGTCAGTGAGTACCTTATCATGTCACGTGGTTGTTGAGTTGGTATTTTAACGTGGTGAAGAATTTAAAGCACTAAACTTTGTTGTGTGTTTCTTTCTGTTTAGGTAACGGTGACACACCATTTGAGATTTTATGCAACGCGTCCAGCAAGATTGAGGTGGCAAACAAAGTGTCTTTCTTGTTCAGAGGACCCCCAAAAACTGTCCCTCTGAGAGTGGAAAACGTCTCGGCCATTGGGCCTAAACAACAAGTAAGTGCTGCACATTTGATTATGAGCTAAATAACAGAATGGGATGATGGTGTGTGATAAGCAAATGTTTACATGATATTCAAATGTACGAGAAAAGATGTTACAGGTTTTTTTAATGTAGAGTTTGCATTGTCATTGTTTTTTGTATAACACGTGTACCATATCAAGTAATTGAAGCATGACATTTAACTATACTTTAACAAGATGTAAGTAAGAATTTGTGAAAAGTATGGAATAGATAATCATTCTTCAAGGTTTAGAGTGTAGTGTTGATTTTTTTGCAAGATATTTTTTTTAGCAAAAATACTATTTTTTTTTATATATAGTATTGAGCAAGGAAGTATGTTGTGTATATGAATGTTTTGTGTGTTTTTAGGCTCATATCATTTGAAAAGTAATTCTTTTACTGTATTCCACTTGTAAGATTGTAAAGGTCATTTTCAGAATAATAGCAGGCATGTTAAAGAAGGCCACAGCAGAAATGATACATCACATAAATGATAAGTTGATTATGAAATGTGGGTTTTTGTAAACTGTTACAAGAGACAAAAAGGTGGTATAATTTTCATTTGATAACATCTATGGTGCATGGGAGAGTCAATGTAAGTGTCTGTACGATGTAGGAGTTTATTTCAGGAGTGTACCTTAAATAATTATTTGTTTGTTTTCTAACAGGTGAAGGCCATACGTGTGAAGATCTTGCCTGGTGGGATGGCCAGTCGCATGGTTGATGTTAATGGAGTTCAAAGAGAGTTGAGGGAATTCAACATCTGTGATAGTAGTGGACAGACCAAACTGACCGTGTGGGAGGATAAGATCACAATGCTGGAAGTTGACAAGTCCTATGAGATCTCTAATTTGACCACCAGGAGATTCAGTGAGAAAACCACATTGAGCACTACGGCCTTAAGTACAATCACTGAAATACAGGATGTTGGGGAACCTGAAGCGTTGGAGGCCAGTGATGAGTCTACAAAGTTATCACAGATCTGTGGAAGAGTTTTAGGTGTAGAAGTTGTTGGGAGATATCACTGTGCTTTATGTCACGCCAGCCAAGTGGAAATGAATGACAAGGATGAATGCCACCGTTGTGAAAAATGCAGGCAGTTGCAGGAGACGGCTACATTCAGTGTGTTGTATGGTGGAATACTGACTCTGATGAGTGACACCAAGGTCCACAAACTACAAATGACAAACTCAGCAGTGAGAATGTTTGTTACTGAGCAGCTGGGCGCTGGCGTCACAGATGGTGACGTCATAGACCGGAAAGTGATTTCTGTGAAGAACTTGCAAGTAGAAGTTGATTCCAGTGGCCTTGTAATGACAATGAAAGCAGGTCAGGTTATTCTCAGAGGTGTTGACCAAGGTGAGCCGTCTCAAGTGATGGAGAATGAACCAGCTGACGTCATGGTAGATGTGAAGGACCAGGTCAGTGATTTTAGTCCGGTTGAGGAGGCAGAAGAACTGCTGTTGTTTGATGAGGACCTGTAGTTGTATTATTGTTTTGTTGTGTTTGAGTGTGTAGTTTTTGTTATATTTTTAAAGTGTTTAAAAGGTGTGGGGTGTATATTTTTGAAGTTTTTAAACGTTTTGTACAATTAAAATGATCTGATCTGGAGTTTATTTTTATTGCGCAATACTGTTACTGTTTTCTTGTATTTAAAAGAAATGTTCACATTTTTCTTTTTCTTTATGTCATTGTGTGCTGCTATTTTTAATAAAACTATTTGTTTTTAAACCATCATTCCATTGTTTTTTCTTGAAAAATGTATTTGGTAATGTAGTTGAACATAGTTTTTTTTATTGTAGTGTATTTGTGTGTACATTTGAGTTTCATAACGGTCTATAAAATAAATATATGTGTAACGGGGGTAAACTTTCTGCATTCTGCAGGTACCAGCGTGGTTCTTACTAACTACTAACTAACTAGATATATAGATAATCCTGGAAATATAATACAGAAATTAGCCACGCAGGACAACTGTTGCTCATTCTCCATCCATTCATCATTCGAGAACCCACTGCACATCAGGCTATATCACTAGCTTTTAAGGCACAGCACACAATATGCAACATCCCACACACAGCTAACCTGCAGTATGGCTCCCCTAGACCGCCCACCCACAAGCCCGTTACTGCTGCCCCGACAACCCCACCACTTCAGATAAAACATAAAAATAGGCCGACCTAAACACATGTACACACAAAATAACAAATACATACAAAGTTAAATGAGGGACTGAACTTAACTCGCCTGCTCGGTGAGACCCTCCCCTGGAGTCTGAGCTTATGCCGCTGTCCAACTCCCTGGGGCAACGGCTTTGCTGGACAGAGAGACAGGAACTGGCTGGAGACCAGGAAGGTGCGCTGTGGAGGCCGCGCAGGGAGCGATGGCCACACGGCACTCTCTAAAAAGGACCCTAATTTAGCTACAGGAGGCAACCAGCCTCCCCCTGGCTACCTGTCTTCATCGCCGGCAGCTCTAGATCACTGCGAACGACACCCTCCCCTGCCAGAAGAGTACCGTGTCGCCAAACGTGTTGCTCTCTCTCCTTCCACGCCACCTCTGCCTCACTTATCAGCCTGTGTTTCCCCACACCGTCCCTCACAGCTGCACCACATCAGTGATCAGAGAGTCCTGCTCCTGACGTCACCCACCGGGTCTCTCCTAATGTCACCACAAGATCAATCTTGTCCTTACTCCAGAGGGAGCCCATGCTCTTGTAACTGAAGTAAGCAATGGACGAGGTCCCCAAATTCATAGTTTCTGAAGACATGCTGGCCCACTTGATGGATATGTCCTTACCAATACCATCTATTGTTGGTTCACTGGCCTGTTGGGGGTCAGTGAATCAACCATCTACAGGCGTATGCGTGACCTTGGTTTATCAAGCAGATCTTCATACAGTAGCTTAACTGACACTGAGCTGGATAATGCTGTGTCATCAATAAAATCAATACCAAATGCAGGGTACCGAATGGTTAAAGGACGCTCACAGGCAGAAGGACACAGGGTTCAGTGGGAGCGGGTGAAGGCCTCTATGCACAGGGTTGATGCAGATGGAGTTTTCCAGCGAATGATGCAGCTTGGCTGCATTGTCTGAAGGACATACTGTGGACAACATCCATTGTCCTTAGTCCACATGGACACAAACCACAAACTAATAAGGTAACTCTTCGAGCTGTCATTAATGGAAGTGTAATTTAATTTCAATACAGAAAGAACGAGTCAATATTAACATCAGCCACCAGTTAAATTCTGTCAAATTGTTTTTTGTTTTGTTTTTTTACCCCAGAGAAGGAAAATATGGTTTGTTTTCCAGATACAACATTGTCATATTTGGGGCAGTTGATGGTTATTCCAGAAAGGTTGGCCATTGTAGAGACAAGACAAAGACAATTTGAAGGACTGGATGATAGGCCTGTGGACAAGAAAAGAATGTTGGCTGACATTGTGACGGCATAATTATTTAAGTGAAATTTATTATTAATGTTGCATAAGTAAAATAGATCGTCACTCATTGGTTAACATGTGAAATATTTGATGCAGTCTTTCAATTTCTCTTAAAAACGAGATGCAAGCGTTTGTGTGTATGTTTGTGAACAGATCATGTACCTGGAGCCAGCAACAAATAACAGATCAAACACAGCTCTTACATTCTTTCTGAAAGCAACCAACCAACTCTGGATTTTGGGTCACATATAAAACGAAACGAAACTGAGGACTTGGAGGTTTGTTTATCATGTGCACATATTCACCTCTACTTGGCTGTCATATATGTTTTGTTTTCACCAATAGTTTTTTTCTGTTTGTTTAAAATTACTGACAGAACCTGGGGATGTTTGGAACTGACTGGAGTCATTTGACGCAGCCAGCGAACAATCTTTCAGAGTTCAGGTCCCAGAATATGACTGTCCTCTGTCTCCAGCTACAATGGAAGCTGTGAATCCCATAATCAATCCCCTTGCAGCGTCTCAATCCTATGGTAGAGACCTGTACATATTAATGGTTCAGACTGTGACGACAACACAGTAACTGAATAAACTGCAGGTCTGAAACTGCTACATAGCGCACGGTTAGGGAAAAAAGGTAGATCAGCATTTTACAAATGTAATGTAATGTAAATGTCACCAATTTCCTCCGATGTCTGTTTTCTGTTTGAGCTACATTACATAGTATCAGCATGTACTTGAAAATATTTGAACTGTTGATAATTTACTGTGACAGAAATAAAGGGCTTTACTGTATTTTTGTAAAAACGTTATTAATATTGTCTTAAAGTGCTTTACACATCCTACTTAATACTGAAAAGAATAAATGTATCATTTAATGTTTTGGGTGTGATTATTTAAGATTGAAGAAGCAGATGACCTGACAGCCCACATCCAGACATCGTGGACTGTGGCTACACAGGGAAAATAGACATGGAGCACAAAGACAGCATACTGAGCTAAATACTACTGTTAATGTAACACATTGCAGTGTGACCCCAGATCACCATGTGTAGTTTGTTTTCCCCTCAATAAATGTGAGAATAATGGCGAGCGCTTTCCAAGGTCTTTTCCAAGGTGCTCTTTGGCTTGAATGTGAAATCTTTTTCATGTTCCATTTGTGATCATTTGAATGAAGCCAATGATCTTGAGGCACTCGGATCCTGTTAAAATGTTGAAAGTTTGTTATGTGTTAATATAGGAATACTAGGAAATAGTATTGCCTGCATATAGTGAAGCCTTTTTAATGGCATTATTCAGGAGTCAGTGGTGGAACGTAACTAAAATGTATCAAGTACTGCACTTCAGTACAGTTTGATGGTACTTGTATTTCCATTTTCATGATAGTTTAATATTGTACTTTATGTTTGTTAACTACAAAAAGCTGATAATACTTTTATCATAATTTACTTTTCCTGTAGTAGGAGTTTTCATGCAGGATCTTTCTTGTAGTAGAGTGTTCTTACATTGCTGTATTCTCAGCTTCCTACCATTTCAGTGCTACACCTAGGCAATGCTACACGGAGGCAACAGTGTGAAGGTAGTTGTTCTGTATTCAGGACAATTCGACTTCATGTGACGACAAAATGCATGTCCATGCTCCAACAACTACATGAGGGCCTGAAAGTGTAGAATCTCATCAAAGTGATTCAGACGAGGCCAGAAGTGATACACCAATGATTTGGTTTGCTGCTGTACAGTGTAGCTTTGAGGTTTTTACAAGTTGTACTACATGGTATTTCCATACCTGACCCCTTGCTTCTTAAGCAGGTAATTATCAGGGAATCTCAGATTAACCTTTTTTTAATCTAGGTGGACTCACATTACATTCTTTCCCATCTGGCCCCAAACTTCAGCTCAAGTGGTTCAACTAAGCATGTGAGAGAAAGGAAAATCTTGGAGTACTTTCAGGACTTCCTTCTTGAACTTGAAGGTATGTACGACCTTCAGTTTAAAGTAAGCAGTAGAATGCCATATCACCCCTATCTTGTTTTCTCTGCACTGGCTTCCAGTTTATTTCAGGATTCATTTTAAAATATTGGTTATCACCTATCAGGCCATTCATGGACAAGCTCCCACTTACATTGATGAACTCTTGAAAGATTTACCCTCTGAACATCCCATACTTGTGAACTTATTTACTTAGCCTAACTGTTTTTTTGCTGAGAAGATAGCTCAACGATGTCTACCTCTTTAACTAGTAGTGCAGTTTAGAATAAATAAAAATCACAAGTACCACACTCATTTTCCTCCAGGCCTGCTGTTAACAAAAAATGACATGAGCTTTTACAGGAAACCAACCCAGGCTTCTGAAAAACACTGAGCATTTCACCAAATTGTTGGCAAATAAAATGACCGAACAGATTTGTTACGACTTAAGCTTTTTGTCTTTTCAAGATGCACACGCTGATCGTACAGAAGATACCCTGACTGTGTCCTCAGTCTCAGACAGTGGACGACGGGTCAAGCCCACGGACATCTGCTTTTGGAAGAGCGACAAAAATTCAGTGTCACTGTCAAGTTTAATCATGAATGTATGAATGACATGAAGACTCATAGTATTTGCTTTCCAACTGTCAGTGCTTGCATTGACGCCATCACATTTCCAGTCCCCCACATCAGAGACTATGAGTCCTTCAAAACACTACTGCAAACTGCAATCAGGTATGGTGCAGGATTTCACAGAGTGTCATGTGGTTTGTCAAAACTGTTGAGAATTTGTGAAGAATAAATAATGTTGGAGCCAAAATCATAATTTAGTCATTTCAAGAATCTTGGTAAAATGATTATTATTGTTACCTTATTATTTTGAATTGATTCTGGCCAAAATTGATGATTTATTAAATTAAGTTATTTCCTGAAGTGCGTCCACTCTGACAATGAGCTGACTGGGATGGAGCCATCATATCAAGCAGCTGATGTATATAAAGGTCAGGAGCGGTATGTGAGGGGCTCCCTGTTTTGGTTAAGTAGAGACACGGTTTTTTGACCGTTTGAAACAAAATAACTGAGTTTTTCTTTGAGTTCATTTATTGCATTTTGTTTTGTTACTTTCTACTTGATACTGCTGTGTGTGCTGCTACTGGTAAGAAAATCTTGTCCAGAACTGATAAAAGATTATCTTGTCCCGGGCCCAGGCAAGACTGTCAGCTGGCCTGGTTTAAGGTGGTATTAAAATGTTCCTGCTCTAAATCTAGTCTCTATGAAGGTTCTGGTGTTTCAGCTTTAGTTTCTAATAACTGACAGAGATGTTGATTCTACTGGGTTTTATTTCTGTTCAACTATTGAACTGACTCGTGTTCCTAATATTTTGACATAGTAGTCAGTGGGCTGGACTAAATAACAGAAACACTTTAGAGTTTAATTCAAAGCTTCAGTTTAACGTTAAGTGGCTGAACCCAGACTAAACATTCACAAATATTCAGGAGCGGGTTCGAGTCCAGCTGAGAGCTCAGTCAAGTCAGTGTTTCCTAGCAACTGGAAGTTTTTAGTCATTGACAGAAAACATTTATTGTTGGATGTGAAGAAATATTCAGACTCTGAGTCTGCGTCTTTAAACATTTGTGTCACGTGATCGGAGACTAGTCCACATGATGATTAAAGAGTCATGGTACAGCAATAAAGTACACTAGTCGGTACAACCCCTAATGTGGACTAGAAGACGTTTCCCTCAAGTCTTCAACTCTAAATGACTGGTGGGAGTTTAGGGTTTCTCTTCTGGTGGTCCCAAGTTCAAATCCAGGACCCGCCGTCTTTTTGCAGCAGCAGTGACTGGAAAAGCAGCTTTGGCAGGTTCTTCACCGTACAAAATAATGAAACACATAAACACATTAAACAGGAAACAGGAAGCATTCGTGTTAACGCATCCTCTCAGGCTGTTTCCTGGTTTCAGTTTAGTTTCTCTTTCTCCAGCATCGTGTTGCAGATATTTTTCTCTCCGTGTCAAACTCCGTCTGAAGGTAATGAAGCAGTTTTGAATGTTTTCTTGGTTAACATCAGATGTCAGCAGCTCAGCTCCAACAGAAGCAGCAGAAATCTACAGCTCCATAAATTCACGTTAAACTGAGTCAGAGCTGAAAGTTTAGAGTCTGGATGAGGCCTAGTCTGAGGACTAGGATGAAATGATAAAAAGATGTAATCACCTTTTAGTCCAGTCCTGTCGGATCAGATGTGGAGGTTTAAAGTGTTGCAACAGAATAAGAATAAAAAGATCCAGAGGTTAAATCCATCCATGATCTAGAGGAGAACAGCTTCTTTCTACAGTTTATATTTTAACACAGAGGAGGAGAAAATGGAGTCGTCTCTGAGTATGCGCACTTCCACCTCTATGTAATCGTTGCAAATATGGTTGTCACGTAGAAGGGGGTGAACAGCTGATCTACAGGATGTGAAGACTGGTCCACATTTGACATTTGACTGTAGAATGCAGCACATAGTGCAGTGACTTTCATCCCTTCATTACATGACTACACTAAGGTACATTAAAGAAGTGAAAGTAGAAACTTGAAGCCTTCTCAGCTCAATGATCAGATTAGAAACGTTTCCAGTTAGAAATGATTCATTAATGAATGTTTCTTGTCTTTAAATGACATTTTGAAGGAAATTCTTCATTTTCCAGTTTCCTCTTTAATTAGTTCCAGTTCATGTTGATTTCAGTGAGAGAAGTCATTATTAGTGACATCTGTTAAATCTGAGTTTGAACTGAATCAAAGCTCATTCTTCTTCTTTGATTCAAAGTCAATCAGAGCAGAATAATTGAGCAGCAGATGTTTAGATCAGAGTCCAGGTTCACTCTGATCTTTAAAAAGCAACACGTTCATAATAATGATCTTTTAATAATAATACACGCTCTTATTGTGAAAATCTGCCTCCTCCCTCCTTCCTGTCCTCCTCCATCACAGGTGCAGCCCTGACTGGTTCCAGGAAGTATCTGACCTGAGTCTCTAGTGTCCAGGTGTGGAGTGGAGACTCTCTGAATCAACGGTGAGTCTGGTTTGTCTTAGGGTTAGGGTTCACTAACTGTTTCTGTCTGTGATGTTTGGACAAGATGTTCACTACAGAGTTTGGATCACAGCAGCTTTAACTGACACAATCAGAGCCAATCAGTGGAGGATCAGCTGATATCTTTACAGCACAAATGATTTCAGTTCATGTTCACATGAATGATTTGTGTTTCCTCTGCACATGAAGGTAGAAAGCTGATGTGGATTCAGCACCATGGACCAGAGGGAGGACACAGAGGAAATCAGACATCTGGAAGAAGAGTTCACTGATGTCAGTCCTCATTCATCTGACCCCAGCTGTGTGTCCTTGAAGAGTGATCGGTCAAATAGTCGCTTGATTGATTTTAAAAGACCTCAACCCTTTGCTCCTGAGAGGTAAAATGTTTCCTCCATGTTTCTGATTCATGTTTAAACTGTTATTGATCCAGAGAAGTTTTATTAACCAGTTTATTTATCTTCAGCATCATTAATCTCATGCACATGTGTTACATCTGGAAGCTGTCCAGTCTAACCAGACTTTAACTGATTCTTCTTCTCTAACAGGATCAGTCCTGACCCCAGCTGTGTGTCCTTGAAGAGTGATCGGTCAAATAGTCGCTTGATTGATTTTAAAAGACCTCAACCCTTTGCTCCTGAAAGGTAAAATGTTTCCTCCATGTTTCTGATTCATGTTTAAACTTTAAACTGTTATAAACTGCTTATAGCCAAACATATTGATGGGAAAGATTAAAGGGCTCTGATACAACCGTGAACAAAAATGGGGAGGGGGGACACCCTGACGGGTCCCACGGTGAACTGCAAATGGAGGGTAGATATTCTGATTAGTGATGACTGATGCGGTCGGTCGTGAATAAATTCTTTTGATCCATTTTGTGAAGGAGGGTCCAAATCCAAATTTTTTTGGCACAGACATCATATAGGGCCACTCTATTTGATCAAACGTGTGTTGTGCATCCAGTTAGATAATGACCGCCTCTCCATACAGGAGGCATATAAGGCATATAAGATGTTGAAAAGGTGACGTAGAGAGAAATACATATGTCTACCAGGCATAAAGCCAGTTGATGTGAATGTATAATGGAGCTTATGCATTGTTTAAGTCTGTTGGCCAGAATGTTTCCAAGGATTTTGGTTTCATTGGGTAATAATGAAATTGGGCAGTTCGAAAATGCCACCTGAGGGTTACAGCCAGGCTTGGGATTAGTGAAATATTAGCTTTGTATAAGGTAGGTGGCAGACCCGAGGTCAGCATCGTATGGTTGAACATGCGTAGGAGCAGAGGTGACAACTTGGAGCCAAATTGTTTGATAAATTCTACATTAAAACCATCTGTGCCCGGCGCCTTATTATTGGGGAAAGAAGAGATAACCATGCATGATTTCATCCAGATTGATATCTTTGACATTGACCGAGTCCAATGATAATTTAGGTAAATCCAGATTCTCAAAAAATGTATCAAAAGCTTGAACATCTAGGTCGCCCTGTGACTGGTAGACAGTAGCATAGAAATCAGCAAAACATTCATTGATCTGTGCAAGGTGCCTTTTTCAGATTTGATACAATGTAAGGCTCTGGAAGCCTGTATTTGTCTCAGCTGGCAGGCTAATAGGCTGTACCACTTATTGGTTCAAAATATCTTTGTCTAACTTGTACTAACAGTTTTGATATGTTTTTTGACATTATAGAATTACATTCATATCGTAGAGCAGTTATCTTATTAAGTACTTCTGTTTTAGGTTCTGTTTTGTATGAAACTTCTAGCTTGGTCAGTTGATCATCAGTTTCAGTTAATCTTTGTTTCAGTTAATCTTTGTTTCAGTTAATCTTTTCTTAGATTTTTTCTTTGCTGCTGCTTCATGTGATATTATATGACCTCTAAGGACAGCCTTCATGGCCTCCCACAGAGTGGAATCGTCCACATCGCCTGTATCATTGGTACTTAAATATATGTCTGTGAAGGTTCTCAGTCATCCAGGTCATGGTTTATCCAACAAAGGTTCAACTCCACAAGTCCAGTTGCCTTTTTTGAACCTTTGTTAGATATACTTAGATATAATACTATTTTACTAGAAAGATAGGTACAAAAATCCTCATCTTTTAAAAGTGTATTATTCAAATGCCAGTTATGTTCACCTCTCTTATGGTTTAAGTCAAGGCTTAAGGAGACAGGGACATGATCTGATATTAGTATATTATGGTAAGTGTAGTCAACTACTGACTGCAGCAACTTTGAATCCAACAAAAAGAAATCAGTTCTAGAATAGGATTTATGTACTAGCCTGGGAGTGCTGTCGATCAAGAACACGATCTAAAACACATTTAAAACTGCCGCCCATGTTTACATTTGAATCTGACAAATTTTGCAAAGCATTATAAAGGTTCTGAAAAAAAAAGTGAATCAACATTTCCTAATATTAATGGTATGGAGTTCAGAGTCCCACTAACTATTACATACCTGCCCCTATGGTCTGAAATTGTTTTGGAGTGGATAAATGGTATATTTTTGGTATAATTGCTACTCCTCTTGATTTTGTACTGAAGTTCGACTGATAGACCTGTGAAGCCCATGAGAGACAAAGTATTTTTGCTGCTGTTTTTTTAATGTGTCTCCTGAAGAAAATATGTCAGATTTAAGTCACCGTAAATGAGCATACACCTTCCTTCTTTTCTGTGGACTGTTCATCCCTCCTACATTCCAGCTAGGTATTTTAACTTTGTTCTGTCGTGTGAATCATCTAGCATAGTATCTGTGTCTGTGTTTCTTAAGGTGCCCGGTTGGAAGACAGGATGTTAGTTTACATGCTAGACTTTGTTTCTATGTGAAACTCACTCACTCATCATGTTCAGACCTTGCATTAAGATCCAATCACATAAGAGACATGTGTGAACACCTCCAGGTCACATTGAGATGACATTGGAGAGATCTGGTGTCAGTCCACATGTGGAGGTGGTCTGGGACACATGTGACCTCCTTCCTTTGGTAGTGTGAACACACAATGAATCCTGGGTCACATTAAAGACCACCTACTCAACAGGGCTGATCTGAGGAAGAGGAGTTTAACTCATTCATTCATCCACTAGTAGAAATGATCACATGGATCAGTGATGTCTGTTCATTAGTAATGAGAGCCTTAGAGTTATAATCTGAGTTTAGTTCAGGTCTCTAGAATAACTAACGTCAGGGTGGAGATCAATAAATAATAATTGAACATGTTAAACCAAAGCCATGACAGTGGCCCACACATTAATCAGCTCTGTTCTCAGTTCTACTGTGCCCCAGGTGATGTGGTGGTTTATGTTCAAGCAGAGAAACTGAGATCAGATCTGGAGAGGCATCTGGATGAAGGTCTGAACAGGCCTTTAGTTCTCTAGCAGAATTAGCAGCTTGGTCACTAAATCAGGCCGTTGTTCTTTGTCTTGGTAAAACTTTGCAGGTAGACTTTGAGTCAGGGGGCGGTCCAGGTGTTAGCAGATCAGGTTAACATTGTTTTAACAGAGGTCTATTTTTCTATCCACTGCATGTCTATATAATGTTTTCATATCTATATAAATGTAGTGTATATTAAATGTAGTGTATAGTGTGTTATGCAGCCTCCTGGATGTATTCCTTACTAATCAGTATTTATACCTACTGACTGTAATCAGTGTCTTTGATTATATTGGTGGTATATTGTTTATTTTTTCTGCATACATGGAAAAGAACCAGCAACAACAGCTTCTGTTAACAACATCTTTTCCATCCTTGAGATTATTACGTCTCAGTTAGAGCTGGAGGGACTGAACTGGTGAACTACTTAGGAAGCTACTGTAGCTGCACAGAGATGGAGACTGGTGTGATGGTTGATAGTGGGATCATAGTGGGATCATTAATAACTAAGGAAACCATCATTCTCAGTGCTGAATACAACATTTAACTCCAAGGACTTGTGTTTGTCTCTGTGTGGACAGACATGATGAGAGCTAATTGTTGATGATTGGTCCACAGAGTCCACCAGCAGAGCTCAGAGGTTCTCAGTGGTCAGTCTGCCCAGCAGCATCAGACACAGCTGGACTCCATCTTTCTGGTCTGTACATGTACAACAACTACTTTCCATCATCTCCATGCTGCACTTTGTAGACCAGTGGATTGTCAGTGTGTCCAACATGGATCTGATGTTTGTCTCCATGATTTCAGTCTGCTTGTGTCATTCATATGGTATTCTGTTCCAGCTGCTGGAGGACAACATCATGACTTTTGTGAAGAACCAGCTGAAGAAGATCCAGAAGGTTCTGAGTCCAGATTACCCAGAATGCTCAGAGAGTCAGAGGGAGGATGAGGAGGTGTTGGAGGGTGAGGATGAAGAGCAGAGGAGGAGCAGCAGAGATTTATTTGTGAAGATCACAATGAACTTCCTGAGGAGAATGAAGCAGGAGGAGCTGGCTGACTGTCTGCAGAGCAGTAAGAGGATTTCTCTAAACATTGAAGCTGCTGGAGAAATGGGACATTTACTAATGTCTCCAGAGATGAACCAAGATATATTCACACACTCATTCTTTAGAGCAATGACATGTTGGAATATTTACTGGAGAGTTCATTCATTCATCTTATTTCTTGTTTCTTCATTCAGGACATGAAGCTGCAGTTTGTGGACGTAAAGTTAAATGTGCTCTGAAGGAGAAGTTCCAGTGTGTGTTTGAGGGGATTGCTAAAGCAGGAAACTCAAGCCTTCTGAATGAGATCTACACAGAGCTCTACATCACAGAGGGAGGGACTGCAGAGGTCAATGATGAACATGAGGTCAGACAGATTGAAGCAGCATCCAGGAAAGCACACAGACCAGAAACAAGCATCAGACAAGAAGACCTCTTTAAAGCCTCACCTGGAAGACATGGACCAATCAGAAGAGTGATGACAAAGGGAGTGGCTGGCATTGGGAAAACAGTCTTAACACAGAAGTTCACTCTGGACTGGGCTGAAGACAAAGCCAACCAGGACATCCTCTTCATATTTCCACTGACTTTCAGAGAGCTGAATGTGATGAAAGAGAGAAAGTTCAGCTTGGTGGAACTTGTTCATCACTTCTTTCCTGAAACCAAAGAAGCAGGAATCTGCAGCTTTGAAGAGTTCCAGGTTGTGTTCATCTTTGATGGTCTGGATGAGTGTCGACTTCCTCTGGACTTCCACAAGACTGAGATCCTGACTGATGTTACAGAGTCCACCTCAGTGGATGTGCTGCTGACAAACCTCATCAGGGGGAAACTGCTTCCCTCTGCTCGCCTCTGGATAACCACACGACCTGCAGCAGCCAATCAGATCCCTCCTGAGTGTGTTGACATGGTGACAGAGGTCAGAGGGTTCACTGACCCCCAGAAGGAGGAGTACTTCAGGAAGAGATTCAGAGATGAGGAGCAGGCCAGCAGGATCATCTCCCACATCAAGACATCACGAAGCCTCCACATCATGTGTCACATCCCAGTCTTCTGCTGGATCACTGCTACAGTTCTGGAGGATGTGTTGGAAACCAGAGAGGGAGGAGAGCTGCCCAAGACTCTGACTGAGATGTACATCCACTTCCTGGTGGTTCAGACCAAAGTCAAGAAGGTCAAGTATGATGGAGGAGCTGAGACAGATCCACACTGGAGTCCAGAGAGCAGGAAGATGATTGAGTCTCTGGGAAAACTGGCTTTTGATCAGCTGCTGAAAGGAAACCTGATCTTCTATGAATCAGACCTGACAGAGTGTGGCATCCATATCAGAGCAGCCTCAGTGTACTCAGGAGTGTTGACACAGATCTTTAAAGAGGAGAGAGGACTGTACCAGGACATGGTGTTCTGCTTCGTCCATCTGAGCGTTCAGGAGTTTCTGGCTGCAGTCTACATGATCCACTGTTACACCAACAGGAAGACAGAGGTGCTGAAGGACTTCCTGGGAGGAAACTACAATAACTCACCTCTGGATGAATATCTGAACAGAGTCATGATTAAATCCCTGGAGAGTAAAAATGGTCACCTGGACCTGTTAGTTCGCTTCCTTCATGGCCTCTCTCTGGAGTCCAACCAGAGACTCTTAGGAGGTCTGCTGGGTCAGACAGTGTCCAACCAGAGACTCTTAGGACGTCTGCTGGGTCATAGAAAGAACAGTTCAGCAATCATCCAGAGAACCATCAACAACCTGAAGAAGATGAACACTGATAAAATCTCTCCTGACAGAAGCATCAACATCTTCCACTGTCTGATGGAGATGAACGACCTCTCAGTTCATCAGGAGATCCAAGAGTTCCTGAAGTCAAAGAACAGATCAGAGAAGAAACTCTCTGAGATCCACTGCTCAGCTCTGGCCCACATGCTGCAGATGTCAGAGGAGGTTCTGGAGGAGCTGAACCTGAAGAAGTACAACACATCAAAGGAGGGACAACGGAGACTGATCCCAGCTGTGAGAAACTGCAGAAAGGCTGAGTGAGTCCTGATGTGATCATTAACAGAATCAATCAGTGGAGATTAGTAGTTTAGTTCTTCAGACGTTCTCATTCTTCTTCAGTGTTCCACTTGTTGACTGCAAACATCACAGTCAGTTGTATTTAGTCCCAGATGTTCTCCAGCTGTTTAAAGCTGTTCTTCTAGTTATTGACTCTTTTCTTTCTATTTCTCTGTCTTATTATTCTCTCCATCAGTAAGTTAGTTTAGCTGAAGCAGCCTCTGAGGCCTCACGTTACAATGATGAGAGGATATTGAAGGCTGTTTCTAGAGTACAGAATAATCCTGAAGTCAGTGAAGTGGCTCCACATCAACATCTATCTAAAGCTTGTTAAGATCAACATGAGCCACCGTAAACTACTGATCATCCCACACAGAGACTGACCCATCAATGGAGCATTTTATTGACTGAGTTCAACGTTTCATTTGAAGGAGAGAAGTCCAGTCACATGGTCTTGTTTTTACGTCTTTCTTTCTATTTGTTTCCTGTCTTGTTGCTGTAGAGAAGAGTTGAAGCAGGAAATGCTCAGAGGTCTGAATATATAAGAGCAGAACGGTAGAAGTCTGACTTGTTAAAGAGATGTGAAACACACAAAGGTCAGAGTTTAGTTTGACAGATAAAACCCTGAGAACATCTTTGTGATGACTTGATGGTGAAAAGAATTCAACCTGATTGTTTGTTCATTGTGTTTGTGCTGAACAACTAAAGCTGAGCCAGTCCTGTGTCCTCCACATGGAAATATTTCACCATGTTCATACTGAATGATGTCCAGGTCTGAGGTTGTCAAGTGATGGCTTTCATTTGTGTTGGACTAAAGACTAAATGTTCCACTTGTGGACTGAAGCTGACGGCAGCAGGTCCACAGCAGAGATCATCTTTCCAACTGGAACTGTTCAGAGTCCATTAAACAGTGAAGACCGTCCAGATGTTTGTCTCATCCAGATGTCCTCATGATGGGATCAGATTAGGGTTGCCAACCGTCCCTTGAAAAACAGAATCGTCCCGTATTTAGAAACAAAAGTATGCGTCCCGTATTGAGCTGAAACAGGACGCACTTTGTCCCGTATTACAGAGAGAATCCAAAATAGTGTAAAATGTCAATGGAATGAATGAATAACAGGACGCTTTATATGAACATTTACGGTAAACTTATTCCCAGGCCGTCTCCTGCTCTGTGACCAATGAGCTGACAGCAGGAATCCCTCTCATCTCATTGGTCGAGGTACTGTTGCTTGAGAAGAAGATACCAGAAGACAACAAAGCAACAACTTTTCCTCACACTTTCTGTTTGCACTTTTCTTATTGCTCTATTACAAGAGGAATGTTCTGCTTTCTATTGTTTTCTATTCATTTCTACAGTTTTAAGTTCAGCAGGACAGGTTTCTGTTTTATTCTGTTCATCTGCACATTCAACTAAACAAAGGTCTGAGAGAGATGATGAGAATGATTGTTTCCTGTCAAACACAGTCAGAGAAGATGAGCTGAACCACTGATGTGGAGACAAAATGTCCAACAGGATGTGTCCAACTGTCCACTCATCAAACCCATCATGTTCATAGAAATGTCTTCTTCCATTATAACAGATTTTATTTATTTGTCTCATGACAGACTTGGTAACTGTGGACTCTCAGAGAGTCACTGTGAAGTCGTGGCCTCAGCTCTGAAGTCCAACCCCTCCCATCTGAAACATCTGACCTGAGGGAAACTACCTGGAGGATTCAGGAGTGAAGCATCTGTCTGCTGGACTGGAGAGTCCAAACTGTAAACTGGAGACTCTGATGTGAGTTTTCATTTATTTTCTTCTCAGGCTTCTGAAGAATGGAGATCCAGTTTAGATGAGTTCTCTTGTCAGGACTGTCAGATAGAAAAGGAGCTCAAAGAGTTTAAATGAAGGAGCATCATGTTCCTGAACATCAGCAGGTATCTCCTCAGTCATCAGACGTGCACAGGTACGGGCTATTGTTGCTCTGGAAACAGCCCGTTTGCCCTTAGTAGCTGAGCTGCCCCTCTGGAGAGAGTGCCTTTTTATTTGCTGTTGTGTCTCCATCAATACAATGAGCCCATAACTGGTAAAGTAGAAGTGTTCATTCATTCATTCATCAGCTGGAACAGCTTGTTCCTGTGGTTGAACAGGAAGTGATAACGTGATCACCAGAGGTGGGAAGTAACCAAGTACAAATACTTTGTTACTGTACTTAAGTAGATTTTTCAGGTATCTGTACTTTACTTGAGTATTTCTTTTTCTGATGACTTTTTACTTTTACTACATTTGTACACAAATATGTGTACTTTCTACTCCTTACATTGTAAAAACAGGCTGGTTCCTTTTTTAACCTCCACGGATGACAAGACGTAAAAGACGTGACATGATGGGACATGACTAGAGCATGGGACTAGAGAAGGAAAGTCAATGATGTGCTCATAAAATGAGCGGCCTGTTGGTGATACCTGTTGACCTGATGCTGATGCTGAAGGTGCCTGTTATCAATCCATGGAAATTGACAGGGGACTGACAAACTGAGCCTAGAATTAGACCAGTGGCTTCATATTTAGTAAAAAGGTGATCTATGCACATGAACACAGTTGTAAAGATAAATACCCTCTGATACCCTCCATCAGCTCTACACCTGTGTTCCTGTCTTCTTCTTCTACTGGGTTGAACAGGCAGCCTTTTGACAGCGTTGCCAAGTCAGCTTATTATAAGTGACTTTGGGCTTGTTTTCCTGTAAAGTCTCTGACAAATATTGGTCGTCACGGATCACGTTTCTTGGGGCTCGTTTCTAAAGTGTAGTTGCTTATTTGGGCTTGTTCCCAGATCCATAATAAGTTGTCAAGCAGATGTAACCCCTTAAAATTACAGTTGGGTTTATTGCATGTATTTTATTGTTGGCTGGAGCCACTAATTTCATTAAGTGTGAGTTCCTTAAGAGAGCTGTGTCGAGACTGTAGTTGCTTTGAGTAGCCACAAGGTGGTGCTTCATGTATAGTCGATACGGGAAATTCAGTGAAGGTGCGCTTTGCATGCTGGGAGCTAGATGCTAGTCAAGCCCGACACCGATGCCACAGCGATCTTTTAGGAGCGAGACTATGAACGTTTATGGGAGGAATATTGTTTTATTTTCATGGACACGAGTTGCAAGTTGTTTTTTGAGTGTTTATGAGAGTTCCAGGACGACTGCGACCGGAGAAATTGCTGTGATTGTTTTCTTTACTGAGGACTCCGGTGAGTTGTCTGGTTGTATGCTATGTGCTAATATGCTAGTCGATAAGCACATTTTCAGTCATTGTGGATGTTAATATTGAACGTTGTTAAAATAAATGTTGCAAACATGTTTCAATGGGTAATATGCTGAGTTGAGTTGTAAATGTAATTGTTCACATGACGACCGTAATTTGCACTGCGCCATTTTTTTAGACGCCATGTTCAAGGTTGATGAGTGTAAATTGTCCGCTAAGGTTTATGATATATTTACTAATGTAAACACTGTGTTAAGTTCATTTTTTGAGATGGTTGAAACACGATATGATGAGATGATGAACACTATGATACAGATAAGAGATAATGATTTATGCAACATGGTTCATTTAATACTGTAAAAGACTCACATTAATGGTGACTTGAGGTTTTTTATATATCTCATAATACAGTTATTATAGGTTGCATTTGAGTATAAGAAATATAATTCTGAGCAGAAATTAGTTGATAACCTGATTATTTGTCTCGTGAGATCTGGCAACACAGCTGTTGATCAGTTTGAGCTCTGCTGCCACCTAGTGACTGGAGGCTTGTAAACTGGGTGTACAAGGGGGTGTAGTTGTATATGTCCATCAATTTACAGTGTTTATCAGCTCCATGAATAAAGTGCAGTGATATTGAGTCCAGTTAAGGCTCAGAGTTGAGCAGGCGGATGGCGTGTGGATAGAAACTCTTCTTCAGCCTCTCAGTCTTTGTCCTCAGGCATCAGAAACGCCGGCCTGATGGCAGTAGAGAGAAGAGAGAGAGTGTCCGGGGTGACTGGGCTGTTTCAGGATCTTCTTGGCCTTTAACCTGCAACGAGGAGTCCAGGCCCAGGCCATGCAGCTTAGCAGCCAGTCTGGAGGGAACTATGGTATTGAATGCTGAGCTGAAGTCAACAAACAGCACTCTCACATAGTTTCTCTTACCAGTGTCCACGTGGGAGAGGGTCTTGTAGAGGAGGAGGTTTATGGCGTCATCTGTGGATCTGTCCGGCCGGTATGCAAACTGTAGTGGATCCAGGGTGGTGGACAGTGTGGAGGTGATGAATGTCTTGATGAGTCTCTCCAAACATTTCATCAGCACAGATGTGAGGGCTATGGGCCTGAAGTCATTGGAGCTGCTGGGGTGTGGTTTCTTTGGGACAGGGACTATTGTGGACTTCTTGAAGCAGGTTGGGATCACACACTGTCTGAGTGAGAGGTTGAATATCACTGTGAACAGAGGAGCCAGCTGATCAGCGCAGGTTTTGAGGACACGCCCACTAGTCCCGTCTGGTCCAGCTGCTTTCCTGGTGTTGACAGGATGTCAACATTGTCGGGAGAGAGTGTGGACCTCTTAGCTGTCACTATGTCCCCTGCTGTTGAGAACACTCTCTCTGATGGTACTGAAGATCCTGGCACAGCGAGGCAGCATCTTGCCATCTTTGCAAGACATGGGTATTTGCATTCATTGGTTTTCCACCATGTCAGTGGATCACCATCCACTGACATGCCACCTGCTGCCTGGTAGGATGCCGCCTCCTCTTTGATGAGGTCAATGCCAGGAGCCTTGGTGTACATCTCTTTGCTGACAAAGGTCTCTCCAAAGAGCTCGGCCATCGCTGATTTCTTTTGAGGAGGAGATGTGTCCAAGTCTCCTCCTGCTGACTCTGCAGCTTGACCCTGCAGAAAAATAATAAAAAATGCTTGTAGATTTACATTTATAATTTTTAAATAATATTCTTTTTCTTTACCTCATCACAGTCTTCAGTACCCAGACGGCTCACAATCTCTGTGGTAAGGTCATTGTATGTCTTCTGACGTAGGGCAGGGTCCATGTGAGACAGGGACTTGAATCTGGGATCCAGGGCAGTAGCTCTGTGAAGGTAGTCCTGCAGAGTAGGGGCTGAAGTGTATCTGGGCTTCAGGTCCTCTCTAATGGCAGCCTTGACATCTTGTGTGATGGTGCTGTCTTCCACACTTGGAGCCATGGATTGTAGAATCCTTGTTTTCAGCGGCAGGATCATTGATACAGATGGTGAAGTTTCAGTGCTCAGCAGAGATGTGACAGTTTGATGATGTTCTTTCCTCAGGGTTTTCTCAGTCAGTGCAGAGTATATAGCTGCCTGCTGCTCCAGATAACGCTCCACCATATCATAAGTGGAGTTCCACCTTGTTGGTGCATTATGTATGAGCTCATGATTGGGTAGCTGTAACATGTCTTGCTTTGTCTTGAGCACGTGAGCAGCTGTTGTGCTTCGGTGGAAGTAGGAAACCACCTTCCTGATTCTCCCAAGGAGCCGATCCATTTTATTGACTGAGATTCCCTTTTGTGACGCCAAATTCACGACATGTGCAAAGCACCCTATCTGTGGGCCCAGTCCTGCCATATTCACTGCATTTATCTGATTTTTTGCATTATCAGTTGTTACTGGAATATTAGTACTGGGCCTCCTTAACTTCCATTCTTCAACTGCTTGTGTCAGTACCTGAACAAGATGAGTGCCTGTGTGACTCTCGTAGAGGGGGCGTGTCTGCAGCACTAGACTTCTCATCTCCCAGCCTTCAGTGATGAAGTGAGCCGTTATCGTCACGTAGCTCTCCGTTCCCCTGGACGTCCACCCGTCTGTTGTGAGCGCAACAGCCGACGCTCGGGATAGTTCATCCACAACTTTTTTCTTCTCCCGCTCGTAGAGATCTGGCACTACCTTCTCACTGAAGTGTGTGTGCGATGGGATGTCGTAACGCGGCTCAAGCACTTTCAGCATGTTTTTAAAGCCCTCGTTTTGCACAACTGAATATGGCCTCATGTCTGTAGCTATAAACACGCCGATAGCGTTTGTGATAGCTTTAGCCCGGTCGGATTGCGCAGGGAGAGGATGCTTAAATGCTGAGGTGATGAGCGGTTGTTGGCCAGCTTTCGTTTTCGACCAGTGAAACACCCGGGTGATGTCGCTTCAAATGAGTGAACATGCTCGATGTGTTTCCACTGTCATATGGCTTTCTTGTGCCACAATGCCTACACACAGTAGCAGTTTTGTCCACTGACCTCTTTCCTTCGTCATCATAGTTGACAGGGAAGCCAAAATGCTCCCATACAGGGGGATTTAAGTGTCGCGGGGCGTTCAAGCTCCTCCTTTCCTACGCTCGCCATGTCTGCTCTCCTCCTACTTTCTCCACTGGCCGCAAGCTGTATGCGGACGGAGCACAACTGTTTTTGTTCCCCCCTGAAATCAATCCGGTAGTGTGTCCTGAACCGATGACGTCGATCCGAACGGATCACGGATCAATGATGATCCGTTGCACCACTACCAGTTTCTGACACTGACCTCTCATTTTATTTTTACTGGACAATCAAAACCTTTACATTTTATTTCATTTAGTAAATAAATACCTGAGGAGGAGGATTATTGCATTTAAAGTAGAGCTGTGGTCATTTATTAAAGTAACCTATATTGTTAGAGTTACATACGTTATAAAAGTGACATAGAAAATAGTTGACATGACATGTGACTTGTTGGAAGACACACTTGAACATGTCAACTTGTCCTTTAACATTTGAATGACACAAACCTCCTGAGACACCAAATCCAGGAAGAAGAAGGTCCTGGAATCAAAGAACTAATCAACAGTTTGTAGTCCAACATGTGTGAGGAGGAGATATTGATCCTGTAATGAGGTCAGCAGCATCTTATTGATCTGTGTTGACATGAATAGTTGTCTGAATGTTGTGCTGACGTTTGGATGATGTCTGTAGAAGGCTGACATGATGAAGATCCACAATAACACAAGGACAAAGTCACTCTAGTCATTTTAGAGAACAGCTCATTGATCAGGACACATTTCAGACCTCAACACATCTGATTGATCATCAATCATTTTATCTTTTATTCTTTATTCAGATTGATTTACTTTTAATTTCAAATGATTTTAAACATTTAAACATCTTTGGTCCAATAAGTCTTTGGTTCAGGCTAAAAGCGGTTAGTGTGTAACCACAGACAGTACCAGGACCCCTGACTAGTTGGTCTGAAGTGAGTTTCTAAATCAAATATAAATGTAAATAATGCAAACTAATACTTTGTTCTAAACTCTGTGATAATGTTTTGGATAGATGGCGGTATCTAATGCTGCTGATTCCATTCATGGGTAAATGTAACAACAACTGATGAATCAATATGAATCCTTTTGTTCCAAAGAACCATATATATTATATAATCACCTTATTATCATTCCTATGTATATAATATATATTCTTCCATCTCTAGTGTTTGTACATTTGTTCATATATTAATTCTGTAAATATTTTGCTGATACTATTTTTATTTATTTTACTCTGAAGAGGAACAAAAATGGACACAACGGAAGAGAAAGTTTGGTCAGAGCCAAAACCCTAGACAAAGGGATGTACTTCACATGTTCTTACAGACCTACATAGTAGCTCTACATTAACTGTGACATAACATAATTAGCGTTAGCATTGATAGTCGTTACATTTATATACCTGATCTGTCCGTATCTGCTGATCCGTATGCGTAGGCTTAGACACTCGTAAGCCAGGAAGTCTTTAGAAAACAAAAAGAATGAGCTTTGTGAAGTTGAACCATCTGATTTGTGAATTTGCAAAACAATCACACACATTCAGATAGCTAGGTACGCATTTGTGAATGTCATGTTTAACGTGTGGATCATGGAACATGCATTTGTGACCATTTTGAGACTAATTTCACTCCATATTCATTCCTGGTCAACACACACATTGATGAGGACACATTTAAAACCTCAACACATCTGATTGATCATCAATCATTTCATCTTTTATTCTTTATTCAGATTGTGGAGCTGCAGTTTGTCAGAGATCAGCTGTGATTCTCTGGGACCAGCTCTGAAGTCCAACCCCTCCCATCTGAAACATCTGGACCTGAGTGAAAACAACCTGAAGGATTCAGGAGTGAAGCAGCTGTGTGGTTTTCTGGAGAGTCCAGACTGTAGACTGGAGAAACTGGAGTGAGTTCACTGTCTGTTACTGTTGTAGATCTGATATTAGGGCTGGGTGACATGGACCTAAAGTCATATCCTGATATATTTAGGCTGAATATCGATGTACGATATATAAGAATAACAAAACAACTTATTAGTCCCACAATAGGGAAATTACAGTTTACAACAGCTTAGAGAAAAGGCAGAATAGAAAATAAGAGCAAAAAGAGTAGCTATAAAAGATAAAGTAGATAATTCCTGCAGAAAGTTTGACTGTGCTGATGATGCTGCCGTCCAGTTTCAAGTGTGCGTGGTAAATCATTTTTGAAGGAAAAACATCATCAACCCGGCAACAAAGTGACTGGATGGGTGTGAGTTTGATGTCATGCATGTTGGAGGGTTCAACAAACCAAAGGAGCAGGATGACGAGGATGTAGTAGGCCTGGCTGAGAGAGAGACACTGAGAAGGACTGTGTGAGGTGCTCAACCAAGGCATGAGAAATCTCATGCTCTGTTGCTTGTTGTTCCATTTTTTCACTGCAGCTGCAATGACACAGAAAAACATTTTTAACAACACAATTGATAAGACAATGAACATTTACATTAAAGGGGAACTACTGTTTTTTTACAACCTGGACCTTATTTCTAGCATAAAATATCATGGTTTACTCACCAACATCACTTTCATTTGCACTTGTTCAGAAGATCTTTAGATCAGCGTGTAGCGGGCGCCCAGGCACCGAGACGCAGCCTCTAAATAACATTATCTGCCGTGAAACTCCTTCATTTCACCAATATTTAGTTCTGATAGGCCAGTGCTATTCCCCGTTGAGTCCAGAGTTACCTGTTATCATCATTCCCCGGATGGTGTCTTCTGACCTTGACCATGTCGTCTCTGAAACCACCGCAGTGAAGTTAGTTTGAAGATCCGACAGACCTTGGCTCTGGGTAAACCTCTTTTGCTAGGGTACAGTATCTCCGTGTGTTTACTGTGTAGTCTGCAGTAAGAGTACACTTGAAATGTTGGAGTGGCTTGCTCGGAGTCGCACCGTACCCACAGCGACAAAGAGATTTACCCAATGTCTGTGGAATATCCAACTCTAAACTAACTTCACTACGGTGCGGTCACTGTTGGCAGCAGCATCATTGGCAAATTTCTGCAGGAATTTTCTAGTTTCATTTTGTAACACACTGGGATATTGGATGATGAGGATTAGCAACGGTACTAACATTTCTGACACATTAAACTGATCAAATTATTACAGAAGACCTGCACCGCAGATTTGGAAATGATGCCGTTTCAGTTTATTTTCTTTAGGTATCCAGAATCTACAGGAAAATAATAATAAATAATATTAAACTGGGAACATACCTCTTTTTATTTCCCTCCATTCCTCTTCTCATCTCTCAGCTCCTGCTCCTCTCCAGCTCAAACCGGTTCTTTTCGTGGGCTTAAGTAGGTTTAACCAATGACAGTGTAGGAAGGAACACACGTTGAGGGCTGGCCAATGAGAGCCACGCTCTGCTCACGGTCCCACGTGACCAGTGGAAACAACCAGACCCATTAATAATAATAATAATAATAACTAGACAATTCCCCTGCGGGAAATCGCGAGAGTGGGGCTGTGTCGACAGCAGTTTGCGCTAAGATGACATGATACAACACTACGATGTTACGATAAATGCTACAATTTTTCACCTAATCTTATCTTCGCAGTTGCTATTGCAGAGGCTGTAGTAGTGCTTCGCACAGCCCACTACTGGCCCTATAGCTTTGCTATATGGGTCAGTAGTACATGCAGCAGACCCCTCCCAGCTCCACCTGAAAGCCAGCATCAGGCTAAGTCATTGGTCAGCTAATAGTTAACATATATTAGCAGTGAAGTTATGTTGGGCACAAACACACTTAACACATGGATAATTCACCCTAATATAGTCCTGTATTGAGTGAAGTGGTCATAATGTTTTGGCAGCCTGTGACTGTCATGTAAAAATGGAGTGGAGGGGTCATAGTGTCAGGTGTGGCCTAGGCTAAGAGGAATAATAATTAAAACATATTTTTATTGAACTTCTTGTCGTTCACCAGTTTCTGATATTTTAGCTGTGTATAACGCAGCATTTCACTGAAGTTGTAGCTTAATAGATGGCATATTTTATGTCTGCACCGACCTGGCGCCTGTATAAAGCACTAAATTAGGTTTTGACCACATAATGAATGTAGTAACCTAACAAAACATAGACTATAACCTATAACATTTCATAAATGTTAATGTCAATTTTATATTTCCATTGAGCTATCACTTTTGTACAGTAAATGCATGACTTGAACATTTTCTGTTGACAATATTGTTAGGTTAAAAATACAAGGCAATGCAGATTTAAGATTACACAATTGCTGTAGTAGCCAGGCTAAGCCCAGTGATAGCCTCGTTTTTTTGTCCTATAGTTTAGTTTATCCTACAACATGAACAGAAGGCATTTGAAAATGAGATAAACGGGTCCAAACGGACCCGGCCGCTGCGTGTCCGCAGCGGATGTATATGTATCAATTTGCGGGTCCCAAACGGACCCGCCGCGGAGGTGAGGCTTTAATCGCGGATGCGGAGCAGCGCGGAGGCACGGCGGAGTTCCTGAGTGCATCTGGACCCCGATACGGGTCCGTTCCGGAAGCCGACATACATCCGCGGCAGGTCCGCTGCGCAGTCCTTTTGCTGTGTGGGATGATGCACGTTTATGCTTGTTGAACTAGTGGTACTTATTGCCTCTGCGAAGGAGGTTATGTTTGTTGACTTTCAACTTGTGAAGGTTTTATTTCACTTACACTGACACGTGTTGTCGTCCAGTCTCCACAGATCACTTAACTTCTCTCTTTGCTGCCGCTGCACACGCTGCGTTCTCTTTTCTCTCTCTCTCCCTCGCTGTGTGTGAAGAGCAGCCCCGCCCCTCAGTGATCAGAGCGACAGAGCGGAGGTTTATTTTTATTTTATTTTTTCAGAGAGAGACCGAGAGCAGTGCAGGGACATCTAATATGTTAGCATGTTAGCATATGTTAACGTATGCTAACTAAACATATGCTAACTTCCGTCGAAGTTAGCATATGTTAGCATATGCGCCACAGGCCTCGCTCCGTCCTTTTTTTTTTTTTTTTTTTCCCAAGCCTCGCTCCCTCTGTGTTGTGTGCGCGTGTGTGACGTCAGTGAGACAGAGCGGGAAACAGCCCTCCCCCTCCTTAACTGCTGCTGCGCAGGTGCTTTGATTAACCAAGCACAGAACCACTCCCTCGAACCACTGCCATTTACTAAAACGTATGCCAGTTACTCACAAACTTTTTCACAGTGACTACCACAAGGCTTCCATGAACACAGACATGTATTGTTTTATTCTTCCTAGTGTAAAAAAAGTGGACATTCTAGCGAGTTGAAAACTACCGTCCGTTAAACTTCTGTGACGAAAAACGTTGCTGAATTAACATTGGGTCCTATGGAGCAGTTAGGCTGTCCACTCCTCACTTCTAGCTTCTCATTAAAAACTGTGAATCCTAATCGGTTAGGTAGAACATGTAGGCATCAGGACAAGTAATGACTACTACTTTGGAGAAAATTTTGCGTGTAGAGTGAAATTTGTGGAAGCAATCACAGTTTTAAAAAAATATTTTGAACATTTTTCAGAGCAGCCCGCCCTCTAACCTGATTGGCCTCTCACTCTAGCGCGAACATTCCGCGCATACACACCATTATAAACCCGAAAAAACAATTTTCGCGACTATGTCGCAAATATTCCGACCTGAGAAACTGAATAATAGCACACCCGCCCCGATCCGATACGCACGTTTTGATGTATTTTTCGTGTAGGTGCGATGAACTGTGGCGGGAGGAGATAGCGACCGAAAAATCCGTGGGAATAATAATAAAAATAGACGACATACAAGTAGTGGGCTGTGCTTGCACAGCCCACTAATAATATCATTTTAGTTAAAAGCGCTTTTCAAGGTACTCAAAGACCTTTAAAAAAAAGAACAAACATGTGAAATATAACATTAAAAACACGTTTTTAATGAACGAAGGGGGCCTGGTTATGAGGGCTTTGAAGTGAATACGCTGTGGAACTGGGAGCCAGTGGAAGTTTCTGGAGGACAGGAGTGATGTGATCACGGGAGCAGGTGAGGGTGAGCAGACGTGCAGCAGAATCTTGGATGTACTGAAGCTTATTTAAAGTTTTGGATGGTGTGCCGTAGAGGATGCTGCTGCAGGAGTCAATTCTGGAAGTGATGAAGTCTGCAGAGAGGAGGATGTCATTGGTGACTTTCAGGAGGGCTGTTTCTGTGCTGTGTTGGGAACGGAAACCGGATTGAAACGGTTCAAACAGGTCATTTGAGCAGAGGTGGGCTTTGAGTTGTGTGGCGACAATACGCTCCAGTATTTTGGACAGAAAGGGGAGATTGGAGATGGGCCGGAAGTTCAACAAGATGTCAGAGTTGAGTCCAGGTTTTTTGAGGATGGGGGTGATAGCAGCCAGTTTGAGTGAAGGGGGGACTGAGCCAGACCTGAAGGAGGAGCTGATGATTTCTGTGATGAGTGTGGAGATGGCTGGTAAAGAGTCCTTAATGAGGTGAGATGGGATGGGATCCAGGGCACATGTAGAGGTTTTCATGCCTATCATGATTCTGGGCAGGTCCCCTGGTGACACAGGGGAGAACTGAGACAGAGGCTGAGAGGTGAGGAGGGGAGGAGCAGGTGAGGGAGTGGGAGTGCAGGCCGTGGGGGCAGGAGAGGAGGACAAGTTTTGTAAATGGTGTGGATTTGTGTTTGGAAGAATGAGAGAAAGGAGTTGCATTTGTCAGAGGTGAATGAGTTGGAGGTATTGTCGCTGGGCTTGAGGAGTTTATTTACTGTAGAAAACAGAGCCTTGGGGTTGGTGGAGCCAGAGTGAATGAGGTGAGAGTAGTAGGTGGAGCGGGCAGTACTGAGAGCATCCTTGTACTGCTGAAGGTAATCTGTATAGGCTTGTAGATGGACAGTTAAACCGGTTTTCTTGTGAAGTCTTTCAAGCTGTCGTTTTTGTGATTTCATTTTGTGTAGTTCAGGAGTGTACCAGGGGGCAGAGTGGGTGAAGGAGACAGTTCTAGTTTTGATGGGGGCTAGCTGGTTGAGACAGGAGGAGAGTGTTTCATTGTAGAATTTGGTGACGTCAGAGGGATTGTCAGTTAACGGAGGGGGAGCAGATATTTTACTGGAAAGAGGCAGAAAGGGCTGAAGGGGAGATGGATTTGAGGTTTCTGAAAGATATTTTTGTCAGCCTTGAAGGCAGCTGACTGAATAATGGCTTGCAATATGAAATCATCATTAGTTTCACCCTGGAGCCTGTGGTAGACTTGTAGTCAAGACCACCTAAACCGAGACCAAGACAAGGAGGAGGGACGGGGGGAGCAGTGCAGAGAGCTCCGGGTCAGCAGCTTGATGGAGCAAGGATCACAGCGCTAATTTGAACTATATCCATAAACCAGATATAGTTTAAATACCGTATCACATTAAAACATAGATCCATATTTTATTAATGTGATATATCACCCAGCCCTATCTGATATGTTTAATCACCAAGTGAATTTAATGTATTTGATGTAAAACTTTATTGTTCCTCAAAATGAAGACAAATACAAACTCATTTAAATAACTGTATAATGTTGAGCTTCATTCCTGGTCAACACACACATTGATGAGGACACATTTAAAACCTCAACACATCTGATTGATCATCAATCATTTCATCTTTTATTCTTTATTCAGATTGTGGAGCTGCAGTTTGTCAGAGATCAGCTGTGATTCTCTGGTCTCAGCTCTGAAGTCCAACCCCTCCCATCTGAAACATCTGGACCTGAGATTAAACAACCTGAAGGATTCAGATGTGAAGCAGCTTCTTGATCTTGTGAAGAGTTCAGATTATAAACTGGAGACTCTGTGGTGAGTAGAGGGTTCCAGTCAGTCCATGCTGCTTTCATCAGTATTGTCCTAAACACAGTTAGTATCAAAGATCCAGTGTTTCCTGTAAACCTGCAGCTTCTCAGTGAAGCTGTGAGAGGAGAATGGAGACAGGCTTCAGGATTGGACAGAAAGACAGAGAGAGAGACAACAGTCAGCCAATCAGATGAGCCAGAAGCTTGTTGTGATCATGTGTTTGAGTTGATGTGAAGACGACTGTTGTTGTTGTGTTGATGTGTCCAGGAAATAAAGCTGGATTCCAGCTGACAGCCTTCCAAGATGTATAGAGACAGTGGTGGACATTCATCAAATGTGATGAACAACTGATCACAGCTCTGAGATCAGTCTGACTGAAGCCTGCCCATCACAGACGCAGCATTACATTTAGTAACCATGAGCAGAGTCATCACATGTGTCATTAGTTTGATCAGATCTCTTCAATGACAGCCTCCATGTTTATTAGTCAGCTGATCTTTGTTTAAATGGAGCAGCAGTAAATCCATCACTAAAGTGTTGGTGCAGTAATGAAGCGTTCAGGACTCTCAGCAGTTTATTAGTCAAATCTGCAGAGGAAACAGACTTGATGCTAAAAGTCTCTGCAGGTCTGTGTGTGTTCACTCCAACACGTTAACATGAAGCTGAAAGGAAGCTGGCTGAGCTCCACAGCTGCTCCACTGCTGCTCTGAACAGGACTGAAGTCCCTGCTGCTCTTTCTACTGGATGTGATGATGAAGGGAGACTCTGGAAACACTCCTTCACCTCCTCTCTTCTTTCTCCTCCTCTCTACAGGTGGAAGGACTCATGGCAGTAAACAGGACGGTGTGTTGTGAGAGGATGAGCTGTGTCCTGATGATCCAGAGGTTGAAGCAGACTCTGACTGGACCATGTTACTGGGAGGTGGAGAGGAGAGCTTCATCCACATGGTCTCCATTTAAGACCATCAACAGAGCTGCACTTCAACTCTTCACAGAGCTCCAACAAATCAAGTCCAGTCCCTCATGAATGATTCAGACACATGTCAACCTGCCAGCATCAACAGTCCTTCCTGTTGTTGTGGAGATGTTTGTTCAAACTAGATTCCATGGCAGAGGTGTTTAAGCTCTGTGCAGTTTCTGTAGCTTAAACACCAGTGTTAACATTGTTAAAGTAAATGTGTACATAGGTTAGTGATGTTTTGTGTCTTTATGAGATAAATCATGAGTGAGCACAATCAGCAGTTTAAAGTATAAAAGTACATAAAGTATATACTTAGATATATTAGAAGTACTGGCTCAAAGTGAAGGGGGAAGTATTCTAAGCATAGCAGCAAATGAAATTACTGGTAATAAAAAAGTTTAGCCAGAAGAGGTGTGGATAGTTATACTTCTTACAGGATCCTGGGATCTGGGGAGGTTGCCCTCAGCAAGGTACCGCTGCATCTCAATAACTGAGTCTGCTGTGGCATTGCTGGTCTGCCTGCCAACGTCCTCATGGAGCTGCTGCCAGAGGTTATCTTAAAAACAACAAATTGGCATTTTAGTTTTAGTCATCAGTTACAAACCTGCACATGTTTTGGAAGCACATACATGCACAAATAAACTGATAACACTGAACATAACATGCCTGCAGTGGGTGCTGATAACTGCTGTGAAGACGGTCCAGGCTGTGGCTCGGTTGCTACGCGACCAATTCCAGCTGCACATTCAGACTTTAATCTGTTCACTGCTTCACAGCATTTAGAGGAACTCTGAAAACCCAGTGATTTAAATCTGGGCTCTAGAAGTGTGGGTAGGGTCAGCACACTCAATGACTCCAGAGTGGAAGCAGTGTCTGTGACTCGTCTCCTAAGGTGTTGGTGTAGGATGAAAAGGCTAATGTAAAGATAGAGTTCAAAGTTGGGAAGGGGAGATATGGTGAAGGACTTTAGCATATGTGTATTATGATAAAGTTGTGAGTGAGTAGATCAATATGGTGTCTGCCAGACACACTCTTCTCAGAAACAGATGCAGGCACACCCCCGCAGACACACGCTGACACACATGACACCCTCAGGAGAAGTCCAGACATGTTTAAGGTTTCTGAGCAAGCGCAGACATACACACGCGTGTTACAGCAATTGTTTACAGTGTACCTGAAAATCTACAAATGGGGAAAGAAAAGAAAAACAACTTGGAAAAAATAATTCAATGGTTTATAGACTTAGATCAATTTTATTTGTTCATTTGTATTAGAGCAAACGTTGCGAACCAAATGTTGCAAAGCTGATCAGAGCGGCAAAAGTAGGAGGCAGATTCAAAGCAGTTTGTTCAAAAAAAACACCACAAGGTGTTTATTTACAGAGCTTCCAGCCTCACATGCAGCAAAAAGTATATACAACAAAAAAAAAAGGTTAAGTGAACAGTTAACTGAGTTGAACTAAATAAAACTTATAATAATGCAAAACTCAACTTAAACCAAGGCCACTGATTAACACAACCTCCATGGCTAAACCTATAATGGACAGACTTGGCTACACCAGAGTCCTGAAAGCGGAGCTGGAACCCGTACTCTCCTGGTAGTCCGTAGTGACAGGGACAGTGAAGGCCGCGGGGGTTGAACTATCAGCAGGCAATAGGTCTGCTGGTAGTTCAAAGAGTTTTCATCGAAGCCCTCCGTCAGTTCTTGCTCATTTAAAAAAAGTAAATTAATTTGCCCGTGTTCGTGGTGGTCCTCTCCCTTGATAGGAATCTCTGAGAGCAACGGCGTGACTTCATTCTGCCACAGTTCCCTGAATGAAGGGTCCTGACTCAACGAAAAGCTGCCAAAACCTGGCTCCTCCATCATTAGTTTCCCTCCTTTCACTTGTATGTCCTGCTATCGCTGTCCAAACAAGATGAGTCACTGGAGAGCGCAAAGGAAACGAGCTGAAACTGTCGAAAAAGCCAAAATATGTTGAATCATTGCAGGAGGTTTGATATTTCGGCCATGCTGTCTTGTGTTTGTTGACCGCCTGCTGCCCCTTGCTGTTCACCGCCATCTTGCGACTCTTCTGACAGAAGACGGAAGCATCTATAAAAGGTACAGCAAATAACCTGTAAAGAGATGGAATTATCCATTATCAGGTTGACTGAAGCATCTGTAAAAGGTGCAGCGAATAACCTGCAAAGCTACGGATTGTCCGTTATCAGGTGAACAGAAGGTGTCCGTAGAATTGAGAGCCAAATAAATGCAGAGATGGACAGAGAAAGGTCAAAGTCATCAGGTGCCCAATTCAGGAAAAAAAGAAGAAGAGGAGAAACGAGCAAACAATAAAGGTATGCTATGTTCTTTTTATATGATTATAGTATCCGTGTGTCA